>DWGR01004085.1:0-11488 GCA_018247715.1 Heliconius burneyi | reverse complement strand
TATTCTCTTAGCTAGGTAGGTATATGAGCACGATTTCCGTATTTTTGATTTAATATCAGGAAGGAAAAATCGGTGCTCGACAGAGTGGTATGTTCAAATTTCACGCTTCAAAATGTATTTAATAGTCTAATATATCTGAAGTTATAATTTAAAAAAACTTCTAAGAAGTAATATACGTGTATATTAAATCATTACTTGCATATACACCAATATGTAAATAATGATAAAATATTAATAAACATTAACTTTGATAACATCGGTTCGTAAGCCGGCCATTGAACACAATATTTGTTTGCCTGCTCCACAAAATACAGAAAATATGTTTTTTCGGCTTAAAACTGAATCCTATATAATAGCAGGTTAGGCAAAGAAAACCCAGAGTCAAGACACTCTGTCACAATTGAAAATACATCTGTAGTAAGTAAAAAATATATAAAATCATACATACCGTCGCAACATAGATAAAAAATTACGTAATAAGGTATAATGTGCGATACTGTGGTCTTTATGTAACCAAGTAAAAACGAAATTTAAAACAAGCACTTTACATTACAAAATATTCATAGAGACTTGTTAATTAGTACGTATTAGAAACTCGCCTTATTGAAGAATCTGTTTTGACATAAATAAATATGATTATAAATGTTCATTAAAATATTTTAGCTAAAATTGATTAACAAATTAATTTCATAATTAAGTAGGTGTGTAATATTTGTTCTAGTTCTCTCTATAAATTTGCTAACTTTGTATGGCTATAAACTCTTGGCGGAACCAAACGCCGCCACTTGTCTGATTAGACGACAAAAGTGCAAGTATAATATATAAAATTAATAAATTGTTCACGTCGTCGTTGACTACTGCCCCTCGACATTCGATATAATTCAACCCACCGACCGAACCCACAACTACCATGTACGCGAAGCAATTTCCAACCGTACCACAGCGTCGTTAAGACTTATATGTATAAATTTACAATAAAATACATCACATCATATATCTAAACTCTATCAGAACGCAAATACAGGAGCGCGTATCGCCAACAAAAGTATAACGTATCAGACGAAAGAAACAGTAAACACAGAAATTGATAAACATTAGCTTAGTTTTTTGAAAGCAATCCACAATCGACGATTGTTCGAGATATCGATACAAACGTACATATAAAGATACCTACTGGTACGTACAAGAGGTGTAACGATAACATCACAATAAGTGTTTTGCACGTTTGCTCAAGTGCTTCGGTTGTAATGTTTGCGATCGCTTCAAACACACCAACTAGACTTAGGGCATGATTCACACTATAGTGCCGATCATATTCTTGAATCAGAAATATTCCTTAATGGGTGATTGGACTGGCACTTGACCGAAACGATAGTATGAATTACTCTTATGGTCTCTCATATGACAATTTTTTGACAGACTGAGATCGGACCGAGAATAAACCATGACTGGCAATTTAGTGTGAATCCTCCCTTAAAAACCTACCTACACTTTTACGACCGTCACCACAAATTAAACTCAGTGTACGAGTCATTATATACCCACCTAAAGTACCTACTTTGAAGATAAAGGAGGAAACTATTTTTAGGAGGCCAGTCTTGGTGTGAGCCAGAAGCATGTGACCGTAAACGCTACAGGGCTCGATTTCCACTCGAGGAAATAAAATATTTAATATTTTTATTTCTCAACTGTGGTGAGTCAAAACGCAACAGACATCAGAATTTACAGTGAGTTAAATCTAACTCAGGCTACACTGCTAAACACAGGTACGCAGGGTCTTATTTTACCCACTCTATAATTATGGAGTACTATAATTAAACAACAGCATCTAATGCAATATTCCACATGTAACGTTATCAATATTGCAGATAATATTTATAAATATAAATGATAAGATATGTGACGACCTTGTCCCTCTTACAAGAGAAAATATTAAGCAACAAGTGCTTTGGGTCCTTGGAATAGATCGGATTTCGTAATTAAAACGGAATTATAGCTTATTAAGTTAATTGGATCATTATGAAATTTGATATCACGGAAATCGTTTGTAAACATAACATAAGTATGTCCCGCAGACAGGCAAGGAATCTAGTGTAAAGATACTCCGTTCTCCATTTATAAGCAGATTAACTGCCACTGGTCCTATCTAATATTTTTTCTAACGATTTAAAAGATTAATAATATTGTTATTGTACTTGTACTGAAGCCCGTCGTGGCACAGAGGCAACCGTGCAGCTGTAAGCGCGACGGTTGTGGGTTCCATCGTAATGAAATATTTAATACTCGAAGGTCTTAACGCTTGGTTTCCAGGTAGTCTGGATACAGCGTGAAGCTATACAATATCTAAACAAAATATGATCTGACGACCACTGTGTTCACACCACACAAACTTAAACTGCCACTCGAAGGCTTTAACTTCCGAATGACCTTCCTAATGTGATAATTTGTATAATATGTACATACATACATTAAGTCCATAAATAGCATATTCTTTAAGATTCATAAATTTACTTCCTTTTCAAATAAACTATAGTCATATATGATGTATAATTATCAGTTTAAGTTCAAGTTAATTTAGTTTGTAATTACTTTTGTAATAAGAAAAAGCTACGTGTGACGTAATGTAGAGACCGAGACATGCGCGGCATTAGCGCGACTCGTCTTATTGTTTAGAACAAATAATTGGGGCCGTTATGAAGGGGGCCTTTTATCTTACAACATGCTATTATCGCGTTTAATTTTAAATAGAACTAATGTAGGGACAGTGTTGCTACTCTGAGACTGAACTTACAAACACATACAAATAAGTAAACACATGCGAAAGCTGATTTTTTTAATGAATTAGGCATAAAACATGACGTTGATATATATTTTTGAATTTTTTTTTGTAAATTTAGGGAATCCATACAACTCTAACTAGCTGGTATGTATGTATTATACCAAAAATATGTGTATTATTATTCCAATTTTCCATGTGTGTTCTGTTAGCGACCAAAGTACATAACAAACTTAAGTATAATGATCATAATAAATAAATTAAAAAAATGTTGATTACCATTTAAACTGACTAAATCAATTAGGCAGTAACACAAGGATGCAAAACGGTAGGTATGTTTTAAAATGTATCATAAATTCTATGACTCGTCCTGACGTTGTGGAAATATTTCTGACTGTACAGAATGAATGCGAGTTCAAATTCCACATGGGTATACGCAATACACATATAGGTTATAATTAAAAAGTGTTTTTTTTCCAAACATAAGTTGTTTTGTGACTAAACTTTTATTGCTTTTATTGATTTTATATTTAAATTGCTTTCATTTTCCCGCTGGAACACACAACGTGGCGTTAAGTCGCGCCACTAAATGTTACACAGTATCCCTTACTGTTGCAAGAAAAAATGAGAATCCGCCTATCTACACCTAAGCATAAAAATATATATAGCCCGTAACAAGACAAGTAGACCCAAGCCCAATCAAAAACATGTCAATGAAGAAAAAAAACACAAAAATACGTAAAATTTCTTTACTCGATGAAAGAAAAAACCTTCTGCTTAAACGATTCATTCGATACGTGACTTTTTTATAAACTCCGGGCATCGTCGAGACGTACATTATGTCACTTTCCGTAAGCCCCACTGACTTACAAAACGGAACACTCCTTGAGTCAACCAAATGTTACCAAAGTTGGATATTGTAACCGTTTGTACTGAAATAAAAGTAACCGTTTCCATTAGAATTAAAAAATAAAAACAATGTTAAATACCTATATTACCAAATACCGTAAATAACGTAACAAATAACGTAACACCAAATAACGTAAATTAGGAACATTATACAAGTTGGTTAAATGAAGAAAGAGAGAGATTTCAATTTATATTTATTAAATGGCAACATTACACTATTTTTAATATTATTTACTATAATAAATATTTTTAGTTAAAATTAAGTTTCAAACAAAAATTATTTTGAAATATCTCCACAAAAACTCATTGACACTGACCTGACACATTTTTTAATGAATCCCAGTCCAAATCGCCATAATATTGAAAATCATTCATATAAAATTAAAACAAAAAGACACACCTTCTAAGTTATCGTAAAGAACAATTTACTAAAGAGAGAAGTGTGGCAATAAAAGAACTGTGTCAAATGTATTAATATGATGAGTTCGTAGGGCGCCGGCCTTGAGATCAAGCCGCAACCTTTGGTTTCCTCTTGGGTACAAATCAGAGACCTTGCCTGCGTTTATCGGATTCAAAGTGCGTAGCATTTCTTGAAGCGAACGAAATAATACCACTATCCGGTTTATATTTACGTTTTTTAAATTCCGAGTAGGTTGTATTTTTTTATAACCAGTATTTTTTATCAATATGACTTACGGTAACTCTTTTTAATTTAGGAATGAGGCAACGCCATTTTGATAATCCAGAAATATATGAAGAACATTCTGCCATGTAGAACTTAAGTAATCAATCATTACAGTCCCCCCAGCATATCCCAATTTTCCAGCTTTACGCTGTATCCAGCGAGTCAGATGCCAGATGAAGCCAGAGCAAAGAAATAAACACATTTCAACTTTTCGAGTGTGTATCGCACTAATTAATAACCATCGCATTGATTGTTGAGACCGTCATTGTGCACGGAGCGTGTGCTTTAATTCCCACTTGAATGACATATTTAATATTCCAATTTCTTCGCTCTGGCAACGAGGCATATCGCGTTGATTTACGCCATTCAACACGTAATGCCTTAAAAAATCGGTAAGAAACGGATTCGTCACGCTAGGTTTCCATATTTCCTCTGCCAAACCTGCAATATGCGGGATACAGCTTAAAGCTAAAAAAGAACTCCCGCGCTTACAGTCGACGTGGTATACCAAGCACTAACACTATTTTGTAATGTTCTAAAAAAACAATCATTTTTCAGCTGAATCATAATTCATTAGTTCGATAATCCAATTACTCAATAGTAATTGGCCGACGCTTGACCTGCACAGTGCAGAGTTTGCACTACATTTTTTATGCTCGAATTATGTAAGAAGCCTACATGTTAGTTGTTTGTACCAAAGAACAAACCAGAACTTTTATTGTTGTACGATATAAACATATTTAGTTATTTCTTTTATTTTTGTTTAAAAAATAGTCGATTTGTATAATTTGTTTCATAATATCATTCAAGTTGTTGCGAACGCCATTCCTACTGTAAAAGGTTTCCTTTACTAGTTGTATACAAATCGTGGTTATGGTGTACCATTCTACTAGCCAGTATGCCACGAGCGTTTTCCACCACCCAGTTCTCTCCCACACATAGCAAAGTAGGCAAAGGGGAACTGGGACCCTAGTGTAACTTCACTTACCGCCAAATTATGGAAGCACTAACGTGATGCCTTGTAGATGACCTTCTCCATTCTCATCAATACTCTACCTCACTCTTGCTTTATAAATCTTTTTTGCTATTCCTTCATCACTTGTTTTCGACGTGCCCAAATCAGAAAAGACATTTAATAACCATTCTTACCTACTAGGCATGTAACTTTAATACAAATTATATTACCATTTAAATACAAAACCGACAGGCAATTAAACATTTTTTACAATATGCATAATAAAACGTTTTAAAGTTTATCGTCGGATTTCAATCAGACCATCAGACTTGAGGTATATACTAGTAATAGTAATATACATTTTATTTCAGTTCTATTAAGATCCAGTTTCCCTTGTTCTCGGTTCATTCAATGTCCAAACATGGCGCCTCATCGCAACGGTCATTCTCAAGGTTGCTCTTTACAAGTTGTACATCGCAATTCGTAAGAAATATTCGGCACGGCTTTATCTCGCCTGTCACTGGATTTTCAAAGTATATTAGTTTTCAGCTTTTGCATCCGGTGTCTCAAGTGAGATATGGCATGTGGAGTGGCGGCGTTCAACGCTGCGCTTTGTCACGCCAGAAATTAAAAGAATTCACAGTACAGTCAGATTATGTACCACTGCGCCATGATGGAATATCTATATAATATAGATAATATAATATAATGTTTTCATTATTGCATAATTGTATTAGTTATATTATTTAATCTTTCATATTCCAGTTATTCATATTATTAACATAACATATGGTAATATCGTACAAACATTTTAATGTAACATGATTCAATTGCTTTAAAAAACAGGTTTTCGTTCACAAAAAATATATACGTATGACGGAGGACGCTCTGGCGGAGAATATCTATTAAAAGACTAGTCCTTCGACGATTCTTCTACAGCGATACTCGGTAAATAGGAAACCTCAATACCGCAATGTATATTTACAAACAGCTAAAATCTTAAATCTAGATTTCTATACTAATATTATAAAATTGAAGAGGTCGCTTAGTTCAGGGGTTCCCAACCTTTTCTTGATCAGGGACCACTTTTATATCAATATTGCTAGCAGGGACCACTATGTAAGTATAATAAATAAAAACTATCATAATCAAACACAAATTTTAACGCCGGCCCACTGAAATTTAAATTGTTCGCGGACCATTTTTAGGCTTCGGCGGATCACTGGTGGTCCGTGGACTACTACTGGTTGGGGAACCACTGGTTTAATTGAACGATCTAAGCTGAAAAACTATTAATTCGGAAAAATATTTTTCTGATGTATATTTCATTAATCCAGGTGGGCTATAGACTGAATAAAAACATATTAATTGATAAAAGTCACTGTATCTGAGGTCAGAGTTATCTCGGTCACTAAGAATGTATAATGAATCATTTGTCATACACAAATCTTAGCAATTACTTATTTCGATTCGACTACGCGGGCGAAGCCGCAAGAACAAGCTAGTGAGAACTATTATCTCATCTTTTATCTTGTAAAATATTAAAATACATAGAACACTTTATACATTGTGAAATAAATCGAAACCTATCACGTAGTTTCGGTGCCACCCCATGACATAATTGGGTTTCCCATAGCGACAATTCACCCTTGCTGGGGGACTGGTGACACGAACCGGTATATAAATACTAAAAATAGTAAAACAAGTATGATTCATTGCTAACCAGTTGCAAGGAAAGTTTGTATTAAGAAAATTAATAATAATAATAAAAACTTTGATAAATGAGCGATGGTGGCTGAGATCCCCACTCGGGTATTTAATTCCACTGCTCTACACAGTCTCGAAAGTTGGGCTGAACGGACGTTTTTTTTTAAATTTATGTTTATATATTAAAACAATAAGTATTATTCATCAATATTTATTTTGTCGCCTTCAAAATAGGCCCCATTTGATGCAATACATATATGCCAACGCTTCTTCCAATCTTCGAAACATGTTTTATAAACACTTTCCGGGATCTTCTTTGGCTCTCGCGTCGAATACTCTTTTATGTCTTCAATTGACTCATAGCAGTGTCCTCGGAGTGGCAATTTGAGTTTTGGGAACAGGAAAAAGTCGGCCGGAGTCGTCTGGTGAGTACGGTGGTTGATCAATGGTATTTAGCGAGTTTTTGGTCTTAAATTCGGTTACGACGTGAGCTCGATGCGATGGTGCATTATCGCCAAGTCTGCCAGCGACCTTTCTCATGTCCAAAATGTCAACCAAAATCAAACGAACCGACTCTCGAGAGATGTTAAGGTCTTGTGCTAACTCTCTAACACTGGTATAACGATTTTCGAGCACAGTTTTCTTCACAATTTCAATGTTTTCATCGGTTGAAGAGGTTGAAGGTCGTCCGGAACGAGGCAAATCTTCAACGTCGGTACGGCCGTTTTTGAACGCTTTGTACCAATCATAAACTTGTGTTTTTGATAAAATTGATTCACCGTAAGCCTCTCCCAACATTTTCAACGTTTCCGTTCACGAAATTTTGTTTCTAACATAAAATTTAATGCAAACTCTTTGTTCATTTATTGGATTAATTATAAAAATCGCCGCGCACTACTGAAGTGTGTTTACTAAACTGAGTGCTGTCAACAAACTAGCTGCTAGATCGCAAAAAATTGGTATCAGAGGTCAGCACAGTACTACCAACTTACAAAAAAATATAATTGAAAAATAGTTAACGCGCGACTTTTAAATTGAAATTTCCGGATACCTTATTGTCACAATGTATTTCTTATTTGAAAAAAATGTATTTCTTATTTTAAAATAACTAAAGGTACTCATCGTGTAAAAACAGCTTACGTAACTAGCTAAAATAATAGCAATTATTTTGGCGCAGGGCACAAGCGTGCGACTGTAAACGCGACAGATTGTAAGTTGAATTCCAAGTCGAGGTAATGAAATATGTAATATTTCCTTACTTCGGTAAAGATGCAAAGAGCGGAGTTGAGTTCCGCCATTCAACACGCAATGTCTCCAGAATTCGGCAGAAAGTGGGTAATGGGAGTATAGATAGATCAGGATTGAATTATAAAATATCAAAAAGAAGTACCTACTATACGAGTATGTATGATTCATATTTTTTATTGCTAAGGAAACAAAATTTTTAAATTTAAAACACTAATTTAATAAATGATGAAATAATTTTAAAAATAATATGTGATGCAAGAATGATAAGAGAGGAAGGGACCTCAGTTGACCTTCTAACATAGTATGGATGATACTGGCGGAAGCTTATGTATAACGCACACGGTTTAGTTAAAGCATTTATAAAGAAATAATTAAGGTGTTTTGAAACTTAAATCTTATAAGACAAATAGCGGGATTGGTATTCGTCACACTACATGAAAATATTACAAAATTGGTCAAAGAAAGTTCTTAATTCCTCGCCTACCTACACAAGAATATTCTGAAGTTAAAAAAAGAAACCAATATTTAAGCATTTCATTTTCCTTCATTTCAACTGGTTTCTAATTTCAGCAAAATTTACCGAAATAGTAATTTTCTTAAGAGAATTGGAATAACATACACTAACTTAACTAAATCAATTTTAATATATGTATGTCAAAATTGAAACAACTAAAACTACACTACTGTACTGTAATCTGCATTTAGCAAGAGAGCCTAGTATTGAGACACATCATTTTCATTAAGACACATACGTTTCAAGTCCTGGAGGGATTGTGTTGAAAGGCAGAACTCAAAGCTGCAGTTTGCCTTGTTACTGGTAGTGTGACTTGAACCCATAACCAGTTGAGCTTACAGTTACACGATTGTGCCCCTGAGCCACAACTGGCTGCTGTATTTATGCCCATGTTAAACACCAAGCAATAGTATAGTATAATACATAGAGCCCAGTTACCACAGAGAACAAAATGGGCCCATTAAGGACTATGTTAAAATTGCAAGGGTAAACTGCATACTTGTATTTCCACCAATAAATAGTTGTGCGGAAAGTACAAACTCTTTGTTGGTGAAAATATAACTGATTTTATATCAAAGGAGACCATTCCGCCTAAGCATTATCCGCTCATTTCTCTTTCACATCGGAAACCAGACATAAAACTAGCAAACATACAATTTGTTCAGGTGTGATAAAGAGTTGACGTCAACATTGAGTCAGCTTGTGTTTTGGCAAAAGTCTCAAATGTTTTACTGGCAAAATAAAGATAATAAGTCTTTTTTAAGAGTGGTATTTTATATGATTATTACTTGGACTTTTTCATATGTGTTTATTTGAGTAAGCTTATGTCAGTTTACAACAGAATTTACCACCACCATTTTTTACCACCTTCAAAATATGTCCTAGAAATTAATGTGGGGATAATAATAATTCACAATGGGTCAGGATATTATGGGAAGCTATAAAAACTTTGCAATTATACCTCTTGCACCTACTTCTACCAGACAGACCTATATCTGAAAAGTTTATTGGTAAGTTTAAAGTATTTGTTTTAAGCTGTTTAGCTATAATTTTTGAGAAGGCAGTTATTATTAAATTTACTCATATGTATACAAATTGATTTTCTAATACTACATATACTATAAGTTTCTAAGAAGACTTATAGTACAAGAATCAATTAAAAAATATTTATATTTTCCTAGTTTATATAAAAGGTAGAAAATAAATATTGATTACCAGTTATTTATAAACAACATTGGCTATAAATAATGGTGTAGTTATTGTAAGGGTGCTGTACATATTATTAGAATTCATTTCATTATAAACATAAAATAATTGTTTCATTAAAAAAAGATATAAACTATAAAAAGAAGATCCCTTAAAATAGCACTGATAATCACAAAAAAATATGGAAGTTTACACATAACCTAAGTAATAGGTAAGAATTATAAATAATAAATGGATTTTTTTTAAATATGTTTTTTAAGCTAGATTTTAAAAAAAGTAATAATTATGTATACTTGATTGTTTTTTCATATTTTCTATAATGAATACATATAAAAATCTTATTAGATAGGTCCACAATGAAATAGTGGGAGAATAAAGGTTGAAGAAGAAAATTACAGCGAAAAGCTAAAAATAATGAATGAGTAATCAGTTCAGACAATTATTATCATTAAAATATTATGTCTTCAAAATTATTCAATGTTTTTTAACCATATATAGGTTCACATCACTTAACTACTATATATGGTGTAGTAAAAATAGACTATTAAAAAAAATTTTACTTATAATTAAATTTTGAAAATTAAAAAAACTTCAACTACTCTACTAAAACTATCTTTGTAATAAATAAATGAGCAAAAATGAATCTTACAATGTATTTATTTATTAATAAACCTAAACAAAAACAAAACATTTGTAAGAAAAGTGATAGAATAATGCAAATTGGCACAAGTTGCGTGATACGACGTAAACCAACGAGTTATGAACGGGTTGGCAGTGGCCTGCCGTGTACACAACACACAATTATTCGCGAAGAATCAGAACAAATGACACTCAACAATAACCATTGTGTGATACGAATTGGATAATCGAAACACACATATAATGTACCAAATCAAACTTACCAATAACAAAAATTTCACATGAAATAAAAACGCTCAGTAGAAACGCCCACACAAATTCTTTAGCACAGTCAGTTACACAAATACAATTTCACTACAAACATCACTATTTAACTACGGAAGTTTATTTATGAATGTTATTTTGGAAGCACTTAAAGGTAGCGCCTTGATACGCGACGGTGACGGTCTTCGCGATCGGCCATTGCACACCACAGACTATTAGACTAGCACTAATGTCAACTAACAGTCAAACTACGGTCGAGTCAGACCAATATTTTTTTGTTTATTTTGAGTGCTGCCATTATAAGGTTTAATCCTACTAAATGGTAGTAATCTTCTTTTTATTCTAAAAGATGGTTGATGTACCATAAATCAAGATATAAATTCAGAATAAATTTAAACTCTCTTGAATATAACTGTGTGTGTGTGTACATTAAATGTGGTATTTTTTTGTCTTAACTTAATTTACTACTTAACAAATTTTTATAATGCAGAAAAAATATTGAGTGGAAATCTTAACTTCATATAACTATTTATTGTTAATAAATAATGTTTAAAATTGCTTAACTCACGAATTTCGAAATTGTGC
>DWGR01004084.1:0-11492 GCA_018247715.1 Heliconius burneyi | reverse complement strand
ATGGAATTAATGTCTGTTGGATGTCATGCAGGATAGCTGCCAGCTAATGTCATAATTAATTATACCATTGACTTTGAAAAGAGCAACTGTTGAGTTTCTTGCCGGCTCTTCTCAGCAGAACTGCCTTGATTTTGGAATTTGTTATATGCACCATTATTACTAAGCCGCAGTTAGTAGTTTTCAAAAAGTCGGGTAGGCGGAGGAAACAAAGTGTTAAGATATTTCGTTATCTATATTTGTCCTAATTTTGAAGGTATTGTGTTTTGACTGTCTTAGGCCGTCGTGGCCTGGTTGAGTTTCGCTACTTAACACTCAATGCTTCAAAAATTTAGAAAGTAGGGAACCCAGTGTAATGATACTATGTTCCCTGTCTGCCCCGCTGTGGCGTGAAATTGATTTGATTTGAATATACTACAGCAGCGAAAAGAAAATAAACTTACATTTATTATATACGTATAAATCACATGGAAAATGATATAACATAATGGTCAAATGAAAAAGTGTTACACTGCAGTGTTCGTTGCTTGTAAATATTTAATACCAAAAAGTATCCTATAGTACGAGTACGATTTTGTAAACACATTTAGTAATGTATAGAAAGGCGTCGCCAAATAATTGGGGAAATATTTAAAATCTCATATGCACGAGGACATACGGAGACGTGACGCGGTACAAAACTATCTGATTATAACTGTAATGTTTGTGGATCCGCAATAGGCAGTCGGTAGTCTACCGAGCTACCTACCAGTTAATAAACCTCTACAAGCGAGGGGAAATATGAAGCAAAAAGCTTAAAATATATGGCAGTATAATGGTGAAATATTATTTATGTGTATTATTAATATGTAGAGGCTGTTGTGGCATGGCGTCTGATTGTAAATCTTTGTGGGTTCGATTCTTTTGGAAATCAATTTTTTTAATTTCTTCGCTCGTGTAACAAGATAAAACGTAGCATGGAGTTCCGCTACTTAATACGCAATGTCTCGAATATTATACCGTGCGTAGGGACGGAGTGTCTACATTCTAGGTTCCCTCAGCCTAGATTTTCTTAGGATTCACATACGAACACTAAGATTGAATCAAATGAGCCCATCGTTTACGTAGTAAAATATTCCAAAGTTTATACACTAACTAATTAATTAACTAACTAATTATGCTTAACGTGTTCCGTTACTTGAAATTTTATTAGTTATTTAGTTCCTCCAACTTCGCTCCTTTTGGAAGTAAAATATTTGCCGCTCTTTTGCGCCCCTTTAAGAATTTTGAAAATACTTAATGTTTCAGTACACTCCCTAACCTATCTTCACATCAAACACATATTAAAATTTTCTAAGTTGCTTCGTTTGTGCGTTATCTGTGTCACTCAGAAACGGAAAAGTGTTCTATATGTATAATTTTAATATTATCCAACTACTTCAAGCATTTTATTGAAAAAAATTCAAAGCGCACAATACTCTAGCATGCTCTACCATACTATTTCATTTACACTACCCCCTTGTTACCTCACAATCAGAAACCACCCTTAAATTTTAAAGCCTTCTAGAAGTCTTTATTACCTGTCTGGATGCATGCCAATGCGATGTACGAACTAAAGGATTCTTATGAGCAAAGTTTACAATTTATGTAACCTGGTAGGTGTAGTCAGCGTTTTACAGTCAATGTTGGGATTTTATTTGAAATTTTTTTTTTCACGATTTATTCTAAATGCCATCGACGACTACAAGTATATTATAGCCTACCCTCTATAAGCGGACTATGCAATGCAAAGATAAAACGTAAATTAAAATCATTAATTCCTCAGATTAGCACTATCCGTAGAAATGTAGACAAAAGAAACACGTAAGTATATTAACGATATACATAGTTTACACTTTGGCGAACCTCCAACACACATTATGCGATTAGCTTTACAATACAATAACAGTGCTATTTGAAATCTGCATATTGCGGCAATAACAAAATATACATCGAATGTAAATATTTACAGAAAAGGGGAGTGCTGAGTCACTATCGATATTCTGCATTATAGAATTAAATTCAAGTGTTTTTGATAAGGAATGAAATTGGTTTTATTTTGCATCCATTTAAATTTCCACTTTTATTAAGTTTTCAAAACAGCTTTGTGTCTTTACGCTATGCGATATTTCGAAAATTAAGCAAATTGTATAGAATAGAATAGAATGAGTAAATAAGAGTCTAAAAACTAATTCTCCTCTGCCTATCCTAATAAATGTGGAACGTGGGGCTGATATATACGTATGTTTAATATTAGCCTCACAATATGTCATATACGGATTTTTTAAGGAAAGTGAAAAAAGGAGAAATTTAACACTAAGTTATCTCGCCTATCTTGCTTTATATTTTTTTATAAAAAATATAAGCACCCTTATTATAACAAATAATCGATTTGTTCGAAATTCCAAAGCAATGGGTCAAAACACTTAAAATAAGATAAGAAGATTGAAGATCGATTGTAAAGAAAACTTTGGTCCTTATAAAAAGTCCCCTGAAAGTATTATTTATCAAGATTTTTCCTTTGAGACCGCCGTTTTTGGGATAAAAAGTTTTTATTGTTTATTAGGTCAGTTAGAGCAACTTAAACCAGGTGCCTTTTCCTAACATTCCGAAGGGAATCTTATATTTAAGCTTCAGAGTAAACAAGGAATTCAGTGATGATACACTTATTTTTTCATTTCATTTTCAATATGGGCTCTATCTAGCAGCGTAGGCAGAAAAAGGGGACCTAAGGTTAAGACATTCTATTCCTCATCCCCAATTTTCGGGATATTGTGTGCTCAATTAAAGTGTAACGTAATGTTACACATTGTTTTGTTACTAGAATAAAGATACAGCGTGTCTCAAAAGAAATTATATATATGATCAGCTTGCTGCGTAAACGCAATGCATTATAGAGGCATAGAACCAAGCATACCTCTCATTCGGAATTGGGTAAAAAAGTTTGAAGAGATTGGCTCAACTTTAAATGAACTAAAATCTCAATGGCTAAGATTATCGAGGACAGAAGAAAACATAGAACGAGTCAATCAGTCTGTTTGTGTTGATCCTGACCTCTCAATTCGGAAGCGTGCAAGTGCCTTGAACGTGAATAGATCATCGCTTCAACACATTTTACGCAAAGATCTAAAGCTGCACCCCTATAAAATTCAATTGGTGCAGGAGTTGAAACCCCAGGATCCTTTTCAAAGACTAGAATTCGTAAACGAGATAACTGAGAGATTACAAACGTTCACCAACATCATATTCTCTGATGAAGCTCATTTTCATCTGAATAGGCACGTTAACCGACAAAATTGTCACCAGAGACCTTTTCATATATTCCCAAAGTCTGTGTTTTAGAAATAATTAAACATTTTACCTAAAAACGACTAAGATTTTTTAATGATATTTATAAATATAAAATTTCTTTTGAGACACCTTGTATATGTTAAGTCACCTATTCCCCAAAATGGGCATCGAACCCTCTATATAAAAAAAGTCAGCTTCACGCTGTGTCCCGTAAATAGCAGGATAGGCAGAGGGAACCTAGTGCAAAGACACTCCGTTCCACACTTTCTGGGGAATTCTCGAGGCATTGCGTATTAAGTTGCAGAACGTAACGCCACACTGCCTCGACACCAGAGCGAAGAAATAGAAATATAAACCTAAATAAATATTTCACTGTCTCGAGTGGGGATGGAAACCGTTGCGTTACAGTCACTTCCTTGTACCGCTGCGCCATGGTGGCCAGAAATAGAAATATAAACCTAAATAAATATTTCACTGTCTCGAGTGGGGATGGAAACCGTTGCGTTACAGTCACTTCCTTGTACCGCTGCGCCATGGTGGCCTTCTTCATCCTGGCATTAATCCCGGCTATTGCCAGGGTCTACCTTCCTGCTCAGCCTACTCCACTTTCCACGGTCTTTAGCGTCCTCGGTGGTCAGACCATTGGCTCTTATATCCTGCGTCACGACATCCAACCAGCACTTTCTTGGGCGTTCGAGAGGTCTCACTCCAGGGACTGATATAGCAAGAGACTTGCATCCGACGTAGTTCTTAGGCCGGCGCGTAACGTGGCCAAACCATCTTAGCTGACGCTCTTGGAGCTTATCCACTACGTCATGGACTCCAAGATTACCTCGAATAAACATGTTGCGTATGCGGTCAGACCGCGTTACGCCGCACATCCACCTTAGCATCTTCATTTCCGTGACGTGAAGCTCTTGAGTGTGCCAAGATAGTGCTGGCCAACATTCACTGCCGTATAAAAGAACCGGTCGGATGATGCTCTTGTATAGCAGACCCTTGAGTTTCGGCGGTATCCTGCGATCGCAGACCACACCAGTCGCCTCCCACCAGGCCTGGCTATTTAGCTCAGGCAGCGCTTATCCGGTTCCACATTGCAAAGCGGAGCTTCCGTCTGGGTACTTGCGTCTTTAGCCGTGCCCGTACATGACACGGCAGCCCTTGCCCACTTGTCGCAGGTGTAGGGCGATGTGCCTGCGCGTCGTTAAGCGGCGACGCCCTAGCTGTACCCAGTCTTTTACTATTTCGTTCCATGTTAGCGGCGGATGGCGGTTTTTATAAGGAGCGACTGCCATCTGATCTTCAAAATCCCTCTGTGGGGAAAAACAGGGGAAAGAGGAATAGGACAGATAGAAAAGGGGCAAGGATAGGTAGAAAGGGATGGAAGGAAAAAGGAGGGGATTAAAAGAAGGGAACACCACTTTTATGGACCGGATGAAGGTAATAACAAGTGGTGGCTCGAGTAACAATTATCGGACAGATATTAGTCAGGGCGCCCTCGGGATTAAATTCGTGGCCTCTTCTATTATAAACTATTGCGTTTACAATAGCTTTAAAGCTGTGCTCTGTGCTCGTATGTGCATTGTTTTAATAAAATAATAACAAAAAAAATAAAAACATATAAATCGAACATTAATGATTTAAGGATTTGCGACAATCTTTACAAATTACCCTCAAGGCGAATTAATGGTTTCCCAAAAAGTCTGCTTTTTGAAATAATTATTTTGATTTCATAATAAAAATATATAATTGATGTATGTGATGCGATGTGATTCAATATATGGAATCAATTCTCACTACGAGAATTATATTTAATTGCGAAGCGTTGACTTCCACAACTCACCATGCAATGTGGCGAAAATTATACGAAAAGTGGGGAATGGAATATGCGTGTCCTAAGACATGGTTCCTTCTGCCTTCCTGTTATGTAGGAAAAGGCGTAAAGCTGAAATAAGAATCTACATCCGTTCTCCAGTTAACGTATGTTTTACGTTTTAACATTAATATCTGAACAAAAAACTCTAAAACCAAAAATTTTCGATATAAAATAAGTCCTTAAAGTTGGATCCTTGTAAAGAATTATTTAACAAACATCGTTTATTATTATTTATAATTTATTATGAAACTTTATTTTATTAGCTTCACGCTGTACCCTATACGAGTATATAGCATGACAGACGTTATGGGAACCTGGTGTTCAGACACTTCATAGGGAATTAATCTTTATGTAACGCTATAATATACTCGTATGTATGTCTCATCAAGATACATAAATAATATGATACATATTATACAGTTCCATATAATAGACATAAGATTGACATGAATCTAAACGCCGCGTATTGCCTGTCCGAGTATACAAATATACATTGCAAGTGTAGACAACAAAATAATTTCCCACAACCGTTATCTACATACAAAGAGGTCAAGTAACACAGTACTTCGCACGGCCGTACATATATTTGTACTAATTAGTCGCTACAAAAAATAAGCCATTTTCTTTGACATTCGTAGTTTTAATGACAAACAAAATGCTACGTGCATCCTACATTATTATATAGTATGTAAAATTTTAAGGCGATCATAGCGCAGGCGTAGCATGCTGTAATGCAAATGCAAATGCATGATTGTAAGCACGATAGTTGCAAGTTCTATTCCTACTCGAGGGAATGGATTATTTCCATCTCCTATCTCTGGTCTGTCAAGACAAAGCGCAGCGTTGCATTTCAACTTAACATTTCTTTCTAGAAAACTATTTACTCTCATAAAATATTTTTTTATATCTTGTACAGTTATTCATAAAATTGTCTTTTGTATAAAATATATTTATTGTATTATTGGAAAACAACAAAAAAAGTTTTCAGCTCATCAAGTAACATATCTAGTGACCCGTAGAAAATATTCTCATATTCGATTGTGATATTTCATGTGACCGTAATATAGGTAATAACTTTGAACACATCGCGTGTTGACTGGTTGAACTCAACACCGCGTTTTTTCTTGTTAGTAAAGCAAAGAAATAAATATAATCTATACCACAAAGTTGGAATCTAACCCTTAACCATCGCGTTTACAATTAGAGGCTATGCTGCTACGCCAAAATGGCCTCGAATTTATTATTATATAAATATATATTTATCTTTTCTAACTTACCTTATCTTCTTTGTCACGTATATGCGTGACTGGTAATAACATAATCAGTAATATTTTTGAATTATATTGTCGTTATTTTCATAAAAAAGAAAGGGAAGAAGATTTTTGACTGTTTTGAAAATGAAACGTTTCTTATACAGGCATACTATATAATACAACAGTAGCCTAAATGTTCTACACAATATGTACAGACACAGATGTAGGATCTCTGTACGACAGTGACTAGTTTATGGGCAAATTAATATAACGGTAATCCCTTGTGTTATCTAATCAAATTAGAATACATAGCTGCGGCACAGAGACTGTCTGTAAACGCGGTGGTTGTAAGTACGATTTCCAATCGGGGAATGACTTATTTTAATTTCTTTCCTCTGTTTTGTTAAGACAGAACGCGATGTTGAGATCCGCCACTCAACACGCTATGTCTCGCTCTGTCTAGTATAAGCAGCGTAAAGCTGAAAAAATAACATCAAATTTTCAGAATTATTTCAATCTTAATTAAATGAGATATCCTCATCAAAAACCTCAACTTAAGAAGTTGACGTCAAACATAAATATTTCACTTCACATTTAGGATAATTATTAAAATATATTTTCATTTTTTACTCTAAATCCAGCCTGCAGATAAGTGGGGAATGGAGAATAGTGTCTTAACACTAGGCTCTCTCCGCCTATCCTGATACATGCGGGATACTTCATGAACTTGAAAAAATGGGGTCGTCGTGGTGCATATATAGTGACAGCGTTTGACGCAAGGACTGCAAGTTAATATATCCTTTTCTCCATTTAAGTAAAAAATTGTGGCGTTAAATTCCATTAGGTGTGTCTTAACACTAGATTTCCAATGTCTACTCCGTGCAGCGGGGAAAAGCATAAATGAACACTCATTTATTGTACATCGTGTAACGGGTGCACGGGCTTTGAGAGTTTGTAGGTCGCGAATTTTAAATACTTAAATGTTACAATTTCAACGTAACGATACATTCATCAATTTTGTTTATTCGGGCAGTTTTCATTTTTCTGGAAAATATGATGTATCTTTGGAGCACTTTCAGCACTGGATTTTTCACGTAATACACGTGTTAGTTATTTACTAGATTACTTTTTAGTTTCACGCTGTATCTCCCATACAGCAGATAAGGCAGAGGAAATTTAGTGTGCAGACACTCCGTTCCCTGCTTTTCGACAAATATTTAAAACATTATTGGTTGAATGGCCAAACTCATTTGTGGGCGGCGGTGATCACTTACCTTCAGGTGACCCGAACGCTCGTGTGCCTTGTCCTTTTACATTAAAAAAAAACTCACCTCCGCAGTATGAGCCCACTTGTATAAAACTAGATACAATGGCCTCTAGAGGTAGAAAAACTGTACACAATAAACTAAATTAACGACAATGGAACTACAAATCTATCATTACCCCACTGTGTCATGAAGGGGTAAACTCTATTGTCACACATATTATAGTAAATTATCACACAGATTCGCCGTCTTTAACATTCAATGTAACAGGTATTTAGGGTTCCGTACATTAATGAACAAAGCTGAATTCTTATAGGATTCTTATTATTAGTCTAGATTATTTAAGCTGAAATATATGTTAATATAATGAGCTACTTTTAAGTTTTCTTTACATTAAGTATTTTATATTTAATTCATATTAAGGCATATGTATATATATAAATATATATATTGTTAGCAGTCACCTCCCCGCCAGAACAACCATAGCCAATAACAATGGAAAACGACCATAACAACCATAGACTACATATTGTTAGCGGTCACCTCCCTGCCAGAGCAACCAAAGACACAATACTGTTAAAAGGCGTGTACGACAGACTCTACAAGTGGTCCAGAACCTTGCATTACGGCGAGTGACCCAGGCCCCATAGCCCAGGCCCCCAGGAGAGCCTGAAGGAATACATCGGCCGGCTAGCGCTTAATGTGTTTCGCCGAGCCGATGCATCGGACCACTCGCACATAAGAGACATCACTCCATGGCATGCAAGACCGCCCTACAGAAGAGTACTACCCAGGGATCTCCTCCCCGTCCCCACTCCTGACTCCTAAGCCGTCACCTCGGTTGCTGGTCGCCTAAGCTGGGCCTCCCTCGGGTAACCGTGGGTCTCACCCGGCTGGGCGGACCGCTCAGGTGGCACAAGGCTAATCCCTCTTTAATAACTCCCCCTTATCCCCAAAAAGACTCTCTCGGAGAGGATATCTCTCCTGGCCACGAGCTGGCCAACCCAACAACGTACCTATAGCTATAGGTGCCACTTGAGACCACGGCCTATAGGGATATTACCCTAGCGCCGTTTTCCCTCGTTCCCCTCGTACACGGGAACGAGACGTTAGGAAGACCTACTAGTTTTCGCCGTTGTCACTAAGACTCGATAATATCTCTCGTATTATAGATTATTGTTTGTATAATAAACGTTTGTTTGACGGTTTTCTTATTTAAAAATAATAGAAATAGCTATAATAGAATTTTATCTCTTTATTCTTCAATTATATTTCAATGAGATTTATCGTTTCAGTAGTTAAAGCTCATACATGACATACACATCGTGTGAGAAGAAACCTTGTAATAAATATGATAAATGTATGACGAAGTACGACCCAGCACAACCACTTATTGCTTTGTGGTTGACATCGAGAGCGTCGTCTTACACGACATGAGAACTAGGTGACACTTCACGATTAATTAATTTATTCTGGTTTGCCTTGTAATGCTATATTAGATTTGGATCTAAAGTTTTTTTTTTTTTGGTATAGAGGCCAGTTGCGGTGCAGGGGCATAATAAATATGCGATAAACGCGACAGGTTGCGGGCTCGATTTTACTAACAACTAAGGTCCAGACACCGCAACGCCTGGAGAATTTGGCGGAAAGTATAGAATGGGAGTATGTATCTGAATGGGAACGGAGTGTCTTAACACTAGGTTCCCTCTGTCTACCCTGCTACGTAGTTAAAAACATGAAGCTGTTTTTTACTTTAAGTTTTCATCTACAAGTTTTATAGCAGGATTAAAAGTTCAACTAATAACTTAATTAGCTGATTTTTGGACACTATCCAAGAGAGGAGTGATACCTTATACAGAATTTTAAAGTGCAATAAAGAAACCTTTTTTTCTATTCAGCTTCCTACAGTAAGAAAGATATAGGAACCTAGTCTTAAACTCACTGTTACCCAGTTTCCCCCTAATTTTCGAGACATTGTGTTAACATAAGTTAAAGAACCTAATGCTGCGCTTTGTCTTGCTAGAGTAAGAAAATAAAAACAATTCACTCCCACGTGTGTGAAACGAACCCGCAACCATTGCTTTTACATTAAAATAAATAAGTAACTGACATCTAAAATTTTAATAATAATAACATACATCGTGTATGATCTTAATTTGTAGCATTTGAAGAACAGTTTGAAGAATGATCTTTATGAAATATTCATAAGCAGTCCTAAAATATTATTTTATTGTTTTTAAAAATAGTCCATACATTGTTATCAAAAAAGATTTACGCTCTTCTCCACATGAAGCGATAGGCAGACGGTATCTTAACAGATATTCCGAATTATTGAGACATTGAGTGTTGAGGGGAGGAACTCTACAATGCACTTTGTCTACTAAAGATTCCCCGAATGGCAATCGAATAATTTATATAAATAAAATGCAGGAGTAAATATTATATTTTAGTTAAATTTTACGAAACTCAAACAGATCTTTACAGTTTAAAAGCAGATTAAAATTTTAATGATACAGGGCTCGAAACTCATGTAAAGTACTGTCAAGTAATTTTAAAGAAAAATATACAGAAGTTTAAAATATTTTAATTATGAATGTTTTTGACCTTTTTAATAATTTTAATGATTTATGTTACAGTCAGCGTCAAATAATTAGTAACGCTCAGGATTTTCAAATAAATAGACGCAACCAAAAAGTCAATAATATCGGTACAAGCAAAGTTTCCTTATAGTTGTGAACAATATAGTTGTTCAAAAGGTCGAGACGTTTAAAACGTCATGTAGATCGTTTCAGTCAAAGTGCCATAAATATAGTTACAGTCATCTCGCTAATGGTATCCAAGCATTCTAACTGGTCAAAAATATGAAACACACTAGGAAAATAAACTTTACTGCTTTATATATATATTATGGTAAAAGTATGGCAAACGAGCGTACGGGTCACCTGATAGTAAGTGATCACCGCCGCCCACGACACCGCGTAACACCAGAGGAGCTACTGGTGCGTTGCCAGCTGTTGGGGTGGCTGGGCGCCGCAGCCCGGCATTACCTAATGCGAAACGCAGTGGCCTAAAGCCACTACTTCACGCCGGTTTTAAATGCAATGGGTGGTAATGGGGGTGGTAATGATCCGGTCGAGTCTGCCCATGCGTGTCGCCATTGCTGGCGGCGTGACTTTCCCACTCGTACTTTAGTCGCCTCTTACGACACCACCAGTACCAGGGTGATCCTATTTTAAGCCGGGAACACACGGCTAAAATATATTATAAATATAATTATATATTTTAAACATAATTTAAACATAATTTTTAAACATAATTTAATTTTAACAAATTACCTGATCGGTTAATATTTAAACATTTATAAAGGGTTTTCTATTAGGGACATAACAATTTTGTATCTTTTTCTTTTTACATAAACTGTTAATGTCAAAACGTTAGTTAAAGTAAACATTTTTATTATGGTAAAGTTCATGAACCAGCAACGTTTAGAAGTGATTAAAAATTACTACCGAATTTCTGAGTCGGTGATCGCAACTTTAAGAGCGCTTACTCCAATTTACGGCCGTAGCTCACTTCTGGCTCAATGGCTTTATTAATAAGCAAAATATGCGTTATTGGTTAGTAACAAATTTTCTCGATGAAGTCAGTTTTCAAGCAAAAAAATTATCAAAATTAGTTCCATCTGTTTGTTGGAAGTTACGATGCCACAAACAGATACAGCCTCCGTTTGCGTCAGGGGCTAAAAACTAAAAAGATAGTTTCCCAAATATTAATTGGTTTCAGGAAGCGCTC
>DWGR01004083.1:0-11493 GCA_018247715.1 Heliconius burneyi | reverse complement strand
GTGTACGTCGTAAAAAGTTTATTACTATTACACGCATCGCTTATAATTTTAGAACTAAGGGTCCTACAGTTACTTTACTTACGGTTTTCTATATCTGAGAGTAATATAAACAAATATTTTCGTTTTTATTTCGTTTTTCTTTCTTTTTTTCTTTGAAAGAGTATGAAATTATAATTATTGATGCAGTCTTCAAAACCGTCTCTAGAGACGTGTAAAAGAAGAGTAGCAACAAATAACACCTTTATATTTATTAACAATAGTTAAAAGCCCAGGAAAAACATTTCATTCTCTTAAAAAGTAAAAGTTAAAAGTTTTTTGAATAATATGTAATTTTTTAAGTGGTTTAAAACCCAGTTATATTTATTTATTTATTTTTATTAAAAAAATAACTTGAGAAGATTTCTCTAATAAGGTATTAATAGGAGAACCCATAGAAAATTATACTAAATATGTTAAGTATAGAAGAATCCCAATTGTACAAGGTAAGTTTCAAAAAAAGAACAAGCCTTATGTCTTAACCATAGCCTTGAGCCTTAACTTAACTCTAGTCGTAGGATAAAGGATTTATGGACGAAGTATTACGTACTGACTAGCAGTAACGTTTCAGGAATAATTAATTAGACAGGCGGTTTGACAAGTATTTATAATTTACCAAAAAGAAAACAATTTTATATTAATTAAAAAGTCTCTAAGTTAGCGTTTGCCGTAGCACCTCTCTGACTGCCCTGGTCCCGGAGGGTGAATACAGCGTGAAGCTAATGGTATTAAAAATTAAGTATTAACATCAAAAACTAACTAGAAATTTTTTTATGGGAAAAGGACAAGGCAAACGTGCGTTCAGGTCACCTTAAGGTCATCACCGCCGCCCACGACCCCGTGCAACACCAGAGGAGCTACAGGTGCGTTGTCGGCCTTTAAGGTGGAGGTAGACGCGAATTTTGAAGGTACTCATATCATATCGACCAGGAAACACTGCCGCGTGTAGGCCATTCCACAATTCCGTGGCACGTGGAAGGAAATTCCTACGAAACCGTACAGTAGTAGAGTGCCATGTATCCAGGTGGTGAGGATGATATTTAAGTTTGTGACGAAAATTTATGTTTCAATTGGCATAAAGAAATTCAATCCACTAACCTTCGCGCTTGCTAGGTTATCAAATAAGTAATATTGATATTTGCAGATGTAAAAAGTCCGTAATTTTCGACGAGGGCGAATCGACGACCCGTAAGTGATAACATTACGTAGCGCACGAGGGGCGGGGCGGGTCAATGTTCCGCGAATATGTAAAGTATGAGGCTTCGGTACCATCCAATAAAAATATTTTCTCAAATAAAAAATGCGTTAAAAACACATTCTACCCGATTTTTTTTTATATATAAAAAGCTTTGAAATGAATAAAGTTATAAATCTATTAATATTATTATTTTACTTTAATACAAATATTGCTTTTTGTTTATACGCGCGCATTTCGAGGAATTATGTTCCATGGAAAACATTAAGAAGATTTTTATACCCTTGAAAAAAGGTAAAAGTAAAAAATCTTTCATCGACAGTAAGACTTCTATGCATACGTATCAAGTAGGGACTCTGTGGAGAGGCGTGCCCCGTGGCGCAGGGCCACAGAGTGTGACTGACTGTCTGTAAAACGACTGCTTGCGGGTTCGATCCCCACTCGAGGAGATAAAATATTTATTTAAAAATTATATTTCCAGACACTGTTCCCCACTTTCCGCCGAATTTTCGAAACTTTCGAAACACAACGGACACGTTAGAATTAAGCGGTTGTGACCCTGCGCTACGACGGCCTACAGAGGTATAATTTTACAGAGACTTCGCCGCCAACGTTTACTTTCTACTTGACCTAAAATTACAATAGGGTTTTCTGAAAGCCGTACTGTACTATTCAGATACATAATGGCAAACGCAGACGACTCTTGCAGAAAACTATAAATATCTTTTGATCGATATATGTGTAGCAAGGGTGAGGATAACCGTACTATTAAACCTACTTGCTTATAAATATATTTTAATTATAATTTTTTATAGATTCACGCTGTATTCCGCACGTAGCAGGGTTGGCAGAGGGACGTATTGCATGCTGAGTGGCGGAACTCAACGTCGCAATTGGCCTCGTAAAAAAAGCGAAAAAATAAAAATCTAAATATTTAATTTCCTCGAGTCGGATTCGAATCCACAATCGCATTACAACCATACGCTTGTGTCCCTGGGCCACGGCTGGCCTCGCACAATTTTAGAAACTCAAATATGTTTGAAGACCAATATAATCTGCCAGTATACCTACAGCAGCGTCAACCACAACAAAGGACAAAAACACGTGTAATATTGAAATTTTACGTGGACGATTGTAAAAGCACAAAAGCGGATTTAGCCTGCGAAAAAAGGTAACGGCAACAATGAGTGGCAAAATTCAAAAGACATGTAAACTTTTATAAACACAAAGGGTATATAATCCAACCGATTATACTATGAGTTATTAATAATGCTTGGCTGAGCTTAAACAACGAGATGTTAGTAAATGTAATATACCTACATTCTCATATTTTTTTCACTTTCACGCTGTATCCCGCATACCGCAGAGTAGACAGAGGTAACACAAGGTGTGTTGTCTTAACACACCTTGTGTTCCTCACTTTACTCCCCATAATCACTTTAGGTTAATATTTAACAATGTGTATTTTATTAGTAGTAGGAGTTATAAAAAGAACTTCTTTTCGTGATTTAAATATTATAATAAATATTTTATACCAATATGATTATAATTATGTACACTTAGACTGACAAGATTAATAAACATAATATAATTCAACAACGAGACAATATTACCTACAGATATACGTACATACATACATACATACATACTAAATAAAAGTAATATTTTGTATAAAAGTTTTTCCTTAAAGTCCTCATGAGAGTTGCGAAGTTTTTATGAAAAATCTTTTTCCATGAACCAATCCTCAAGATCATGTATCAGAATTCAGTACAATAAAGAAAACAATATGTTTCGTATTTTTCCAGTATCCCTGTATCACATATGAAGATCTACGTTCTCTCCCCCTTGCGCCACATGCGAAAAATAGATCTAACTTTATAAATGGTTATGTGTCGAATAGGAGAATGTAAAACTGCTCTTGCGAGGAGAGACTACTCATAAATATAAATATCATTCAAAAGGAATAGTCCTAACGCATGAGCACAAGCGTGCCACTGTAAATGCAACAAGTTGTTGAGTTCGATTCCCACTCGAGGAAATGAAATATTTAACATTTTCATCTCATCGCTACCGTTACCAAACCTCGTTACCGAGGCAGAGCGCGGTGTTGGTTCTGCAACTCAGCACGTAATGCCTCCAGAAATCGACGGAGAATGCGAAGTGTCTTAATGGGAACGGAGTGTTTTTATATCTATCCCAGCTATGCGTAGATTATAACGAGTACCAAGTTTATAATAAAGAAATATTAACAAGTTAATATTAAGCATATAATTTTGAATTGCAAAAGCTATTCATTCTGCATTAGTGACCGTAGACAAGTGCAAAATAATCAAAGATATCATCAATTGATAAAGAAACAATTGAAACCGATAAAAATTATAATAAAAATGTAGTTTTTTAAAATAAATAAACAAAACACAATACCATTAATGTAAGAGTTGGGATTCTTAATTACAATACATTTGTTAGTCTGGAGGCAATTTCCTACGGGGAAAAGTTTAGTGAGCGTTCAACTACAGTTACGCTCGTAACTTGATTAGTAGCGTTATCCTTGTTGTAGATTTAATTTACTTGGAAAATAAAAAGAAAATAATCGTGCAAAATGAACAGTTTTGTAGTGAATTTATTAATTTTTTACAGGAATATATTTTTTTAAGTAAAGTTAAGCTCATGGTTTTTATTTTTCAATCTGAAATTTTAGTTCATACATGATGTTAAAGCGCAGAGTCGACTTCTGCCACTCAACACGCAATGACTCTAGATTTCGGTAGAAAGTGGGGGAACGGAGTGTCTTAACACTAGGTTCCCTCTGTCTACCCTGCTGTGTGCGGAATACAGCGTGAAACTGATTCGATTTAATATTTTTCATTGATATTCTCTTTAAAATCATTATGTTATTAAAACATTAAAGTAATAAAGATTACTTAATAAATATTTGTGTTATTTTAGCGAGCGAAACAATTTTATCGCCGCATAACTAACTTTAATTATAAGACATTTTGTTTAGGATCGAAAACGATGAAAATGAAAATTATTCGTAGCTAATCTTTCATCCCCGTAAAGTTGGCGGATGTACTGAAAACTATTGCGTCTAAAATAAAAAAATATTATTATGCCTCATGATTAATAGCATCAAGCTCATATTCCCGGCACCCATATCAAACCGCTGTCAAATACTACCTAGGCGATTCTTAGCTAATTACATAATCCTCACTCACACCCTCGCACCCTCTCACCCCCTCATCCTCTCAAGTTTGGGGTAACTTAATCTAAAAGATACTTAAGGAAGTTGAAATAAGAAGCGGTAAGATTAATCGGTAAGGTAAATTGGCGCTCACGCGGCTGTTACTTGCGACTTCGTTATTTAGGGAGGCATTAATCACATCCATTACAATAGTTTAACTATTCTTTACAGAAACAACAAAGGAAGAAAGTTTTAAGTCTTATTTTTTTTATTTACTTCCAGTTATAGGATCATTTATATTATTACATCATGGAAAAAAAAGATTAGGTTATTCGTTAAAAGCCTTTTAGCCTCAAAAATGTCGGAAGTACGTGAATAGATTCATAATGTGAATCGACTATTATCTATTTTTACGATCAATTTACTTTATTTGTCAATTAAAATAAAATGGTATTAAAAAAAGTAACATGAAGTGGAACGAAGTCAATTTAAGTTGAAAACAAAGCCAATCAAGTATAAAATAAAAAAAAGAATCTGTTATTACCTCTTGTGTAGTAACTATTGTTCACAAACAATAGTACGACAGTAGGAATTGTGACGGAATAACAATTTTTACAATCGATATACAAGAGTACCTATAACATATTAAATTAAAAATAAATATATTGAGGTCAGTCGTGGCGCAGGGGCTCCAGAATTCGGCGAAAAGTGAAGAGCGGAGTGTCTTAATTAGTGTTCCCTCGGCCTATCCTACTGTGTGTGGGATACAGCGTGAAGCTGATTTAAAAAGACAAGCATATCTATATTAATACGTATATGTATAAGTACTCGACCTTTAGACAATTTAAAAAAGTTAATCTATTATTCTTCAGAATGATTTCTATGCAATGTATTCATAAAAGGTTGTTTTGTAAAGAAAAAATAGTAGAAAAAGAACGATCCTTATTATATATGCATTTAGTTTTAGATAAAGGACAACATCGAGAGTCGTGCGAGCCATTATGGTGTATTAAAGAATTAATTAATTTTTAACAGAAAGAAAAACCGACTTTTAACAACAAACTAAAAAGTAACAAAATAATTTTACAAAGATTTTATAATTTTGAAGTGGGTGCCAAGTAAAACATACAGGCTTAGTAATTTGATGTTGTAGGAAGGTCGTTGTAGCATTAGCTTGACATCGACTTCAAAATTATAAAATCTTTGTAAATTGTTGTAAAATCTTTGTAATTGTTGTTACTTACTGTTACTTTTTAGTTTGTTGTTTTAGAAGTCGGTTTTTCTTTTTGTTAAAAATTATTTTACGAGTAGACCTTAAAAGGATGCTTCTTAAATGAGTGGTAGTGGTAGTCAACGAGTGGTAGTCGTCGTCCTATGTAAAACTTCACTTAATTAAGTGCAAACACAACATGCGAACTAAAATTTTAGTATATTGACAAGAACATATATAAATAATATTTGGGCAAATTGAGAACCTCTCCATTGTTTGGAATCGGTTGAAAATGAAAACATCCTCTTTTTTGAGGTTGGTTTAAAACCAATACAATGATTAGGAATCACACTTCTGACATCAATTTTAACAATGTTTCGAAAATGACGAAGATTACAGTATAATACATTTTTTACCAAAAAAAAACAAAGTTTGTCAGTTTCGACTCGATCCTATAATCGGAACCTAACTAAACTTTCACCGAATAATCCTTGAAGTGTAAGTGTCCTTTCAAATAAAAGAAAATCATCGGAATTGGTTGACATTGAGTTATTCGCCCATTGGCGCACACATACCGAATGCGAATTTAAGACTTATCTCATAGATACCATTGTCAAAAATGGACAAAAAATGAGACCACATCGAAAACAAATCTTTTCCTTTCAAATAAAGAAAATCATCAAAATCGGTTCACCCAGTCAAAAGTTGTGAGGTGTGTGTTGTGACACACATTAAAAACAAAAAAATACAGTCGAATTAATAACCTCCTTTTCTTACAAAAGTCGGTTAAAAATATGAATAAAAAGCATAATAAATCAAGATTCGTTAGAATATTTGTCATTTATAGTCATAAAAAACAAACAATCAGCAAATTCATAGGCATCTTCGTCTTTTTTATTTAATTTAAGGCGAATTTAATAGGCATGGCATGTATTGGAGGTTCAAAACCAAAGATAAATAAGAACAGATAATTTCTAGTATAAATACATTGCCAATATTTCCCGAAGTAAATAGGATGTACGTGTGATCATATCTCCACGAAGTTCACAAAATGGAATCTGTCCGTATAGTTTCCTTTTTCCTCATAACTCAATATGGATCCAATCTAAAATGTATATGTTTATATTATATGTTCAAAACATACAACGACGTAGACGTCTGTGCTCCTAATTACGTTTTTCATATTATAATGTAACAATACTTTATTATATACGTAAATAAAATAAAAAATGTAATATAGAATATACTCGTATTACTAACAATTCATATTTGAGATGATTTCATTTCATAACATTTTATATTTGAGGCCAGTCTTGGTGCAGGAGTACCAACGAGTGACTGGAAACACGATTTGGGTTCGATCCCCATTCGAGTAAATTAAATATTTGATATTTTCATTTAAAGTGGGCGGAAAGTGTGGCGAAAAGAACACGCAATGCCTTCAGAAATCGGCAGAAAATGACGAATGTAGTGTCTTAACACTAGGTTCCCGCTACCTATTGGTATTAAAAAGTCACACATCTTCTACCATATTAGTAAATTGTATCATAAATATTTTTAATTATCAGTTCTTAACTAAATTTGTAACGCAAGAAATAAAAAAAAACAGTTTATTGATATCAAACAAATTAATATTTTAAAAAACATCTCAAATCTTTTAATTTACAATACAAACATATTACTAATATAATAAAAAATAATGAATGCTACATAATATACGACAACAAGCAATGACGTAACTATGGCAGAACTGAGTCACGAGAACGCTAGACGCATAATGCGACATCCTAGCGGATGTAATGTCGCAAAATCCACTCGCGCTCAATGTCTTTATTTCCACCATAGCATATGTATGCCGAATCTAGATAAGATAGTTGATAAAATATCTTCTTTGGTAACGTACGTAATGATAATTTTACTGAAAAACTCTTTTCAGTAAAGATTTTAAGATTAAAAGATTTTCATATTACTCAATATGAAAATCTTTCACAAGAAAACCTTGGCTAAATAAAATCAGATAGTCTAAGTTAAACCAATGCACTAAGGTTATTTAAGACTCCTTGGCATTAATTTTTTAATGTAATTAAACAACCTACACTACGGTCGACATGTAGTGGCCGCTCTGAAGCTAGCTGGGGATGGCTGAGAAGTTTTAATTTTAGGATTAATATATTTTTTGCTTTTAATTAGTTCCTTTCTTTACATGACGCAAAAATTCAGAAAGCCTAACTTCCGGACGGCCACGACTCGTCCACCATATTATAGTAGTTTTACTGTACCTACGACCAACAGAGACATTGATGTTTGTACCCATGATACGGATGTAACGTAATGGAGCGAACAGTAATCGCTAATCCTCGACTTCACAAAGTAATGAGATTTAGAGATTAATTTTATTTTAGATTAAGAATATTTTACTTATAATAATAATTCTTTATTGCACACACAAAAGAAAAAAAATACAATAAAAATATATAAATGTACAAAAGGCGGCCTTATTGCTTAATAGCAATTTCTGCCAGGCAACCTTAAAGCAGAGGACATAGCAAATTAAGCTAGGGGTAGGGTGCAAAAAAATATAATGGAGGGTATACAATAAATAAGAATATATTATACCATACAAAACACCAACAAAATATACATACATATATATATATATATATATATATATATATATATATATATATATATATATATATCTGTGTGTGTGTGTGTGTGTGTGTGTAACTAGCATATACGATAGATAAGGATAAGAATTAAATGATAAGAATAAAATCTATAATGGCTGAAAAAAAAATTACTTATAATATACTGATTTTATAGTTTCATGAAATAAAATAACTTTAAACCATATTAACCAACCATTTTTTATTCTATAAACAATATATGTGAAAGAGAAAGATGACACTTAATTCTTAAGTAAGCACTCAATAATATATTAAGCAATACATATAAAGGTAAATAGACAAATTTGTGACGATATCTCTAATTAAGGTTAATTGTGACAATCGCTTCCATATAAACGGATCTATTCACGGCGGAGGTCATATTGTGTACCAGTTTTAGTTAATTAACTACAACGTGACTTGGACATGACTGATACGTGACTGTAATATTTATGTGAAAAAAAAAAAGATATTTTATGTTAATATCGGGTTTTCCATTAAGGACATAACAATTTAGCTCAATTTAGCTCTCGGCGGCTAGTGGCACCGTCTTGTTGAAACCACATATCGTTGATGTCAAGTCCATCCAATTCTGGCCACAAATAATCTTCCAACATAGCACGATAGAGCTCTCCATTGACGGTAACATGACGGTCGTTTTCATCCACGAAAAAATACGGCCCAATCACACCTCCGGCATGAAAACCGCACCAAACAGTATTTTTTTGCGGATGCAAGGGATCTCAAGAAGCACATGTGAGTTTGTTGCTGACCAATAACGCATCTTTTGCTCATTAACAAAGCCATTGAGCCAGAAGTGAGCTACGACCCAAAATTGGAGTAAGCGCTCTTAAAGTTGCGACCACCGATTCAAAATTTCGGTAGTAATTTTTAATCACTTCTAAACGTTGCTGGTTCGTGAACTTTACCATAATGAAAATGTTGACTTTAACTAACGTTTTGACATTGACAGTTCATTAAAAAAGTTTAAGAATGCGTTCATATAAAATTACGAAATTGTTATGTCCCTAATAGATAACCCTATATTATAAAAAATGTAGAATCGATTTTTATTCTTTAAGTTTATTATCAGTTTCAAACTGTATCCCGCACACAACAGGGTAGGCAGAGGGAACATAGTGTTAAGATACTCCGTTTTTTACTTTCCGTCGAATTTTACGAGGCATTGTTGAGCGGCGGAACTAAACGCTGGGCTAGGCTTATTATGGAAAGTAAAATGAGCGATTTTTAGAAATGTTGGATTTTACGGGTATTTACATCACAAATGTTAAAATTTTAAAGGCATATAGTAGTGCAATAGTAATAAAAAAATATATTAAGAATTGTAAAGCAGAATTTATACCAACAAACGGTGCTATTTTAACACATCACTCCACAATAGAATCTATCTGTAACGAGGGCATGCAACCCCTATGAGTAATTTCATCACCTGTCCGTAATACGAGTGCGAGTGGCTTGACCGACAACGCCATTATATTACGGTCCACTTGGCCATGTAATATCACCCCTAGCATCATTTGACCTATCGACCCATACAATAACGTTTGTTATATAAATATATGTAACAAATACAATTTTGAAGATTCTGTAAATAATCTAAAATTTGTTTGAGCATCTATTAAGTTATAGTCGTTAAAATTTACTATCTTAAATGATCCCGTGAAAAAAAGTGTACGTACGATAACACTCTATACAGCATATTGAAATTTGTAAAATAAAAAAATAATAAATCAACTTCACGCTTTATCCAGCACACAACAGAGTAGGCAGAGGGAACCTAGTGTTAAGACACTCCGTTCCCTACTTTCCGTCAAATTCTGGAGGCATTGCGTGTTGAGTGGCAGAACTCAACTCCGCGCTTTGCCTCGACACAAGAGCGAAGAAATGAAAATTTATACTTAATAAGTCAATCGTGGTGCAGGAACACAAGCATGTGACTAAACGTGACAGGTTGTGGGTTCGATTCTCATTCGGGAAAATGAAATATTTAATATTTTCCTTTACTCGCTCTGATAACGAGGCAATACGCCGTGTAACTTAATTCCTCCACTCAACTCGCAATGCCTCGAAAATTCGGAAGTGCGGAAGCGTCTTAATTGAAACAGAGTGCCTTAACACTAGGTTCCCAGATTCCCTCTCCTTACCCTGCTATGTGCGGGACACAGCATGAAGCTAAAAATACTTATTATAAAGCAAAAGCTTGTATTCATGAAGTACTAATAAAAAGCCGACAAATCGGAATCTAATAAAGGTAAGAGGACGGTAAAAGGTAATTTTTCTTCTACTTCCCCAAATCAAAACAGCAAAGCAAAAAAAATGTTACTCGGCAACAAGATATTAAAGTATGTGACTCGTTTGACTCCGTTCCCTGTCGTATTACCTAGAGATTTGCAGTGCAACCTACTGGAAAAATACGTTTCGTGTCTCAGGCAAAGGCGATATGGTTACAAATATCCGATATATATTTCGATTTCAGATTTTGAAGCTTTCACCCTACGATTATTATAATTGAAACCTGTCGTGGCGCGTGGGGGGTGTGACTATAAACGGTTGTGGGTTCGATCGACAATCGAGGAAATGAAATATTTATTTAGATCGGAAAATGGAAAACGGAGTGTCTTACAACTCGACTACCCTGCTATTGGCGGGATACAGTGTGAAGCTTTTTTTTATAATAGTTTTGCCGCTTATTTCCTTAAAACGTGGCGAGCGCGCCAAAAAATTTTGATAAAAGCTATCTAAAATAAAAGAGCCTGGGTTTTATAATATTAATCATAAAAAAAATCTCATGTCAAAAAATAATTTCAATATGGTAGACGTATTATTTTGCTAATTTAGTTTTTATCAAACATTTCTAAGAGTTAAATACTGTTTTAAGAACCAGGTGCCCGGAGTTCTCATCAGCCCGCATAGTTACGAAACAAAGGAAACAATAGTACCAACATTCTGACGCCAATAGAGAAAACACTAACCATAGTTAGTATAATACAGCTGCATGAACCTTAAATTACTTTTTTTAATTTTCTTTCATGCTTCACACATGTTTTTGCCACCAACGCATTCAGAGCCTCAAAAAAGCTATAGGTACTTTGCCAGGGCCATTTAATTAGTTTTATCTATTCTTCTATATTTCTAGAGATATTCATTCAAAAATCGTTTGATAGCTAGATGACAATATCAT
>DWGR01004082.1:0-11495 GCA_018247715.1 Heliconius burneyi | reverse complement strand
TCAATAGCAAGTACATACTCGAAATACCGTGAGACTCATCGTAGTTACATTAAAACTGACCCACTTTTGCTTGTATTATTATATCAAATTTCTCCTTAAATAGCCTTTCATATATTACAAAGCTTTGTAGTACAATTCTTTTTCATGTTTTCAGAAGGCAAATTTTTAAAGCATTACTTTTTCTATTCTTATTTATTTACAGTATATAATTTATAAAGGAAAACAATGTCTTAAGAAATAAAGAGTAAAAGTAATCAATCATTGTATTTATCGACCTTTGCTCTCTATGGTATGAAGAATTTTGTTTTTTTTTCAGCTGTACGCTGTTTGCCGCATGTAGGGTAGATAGAGAAATCCTGGAGCTAAGACACTCTGTTCCCTACTTTGCGCCGAATTCTGAAAGCATTGCGAGTTGTATGACAGAACTTTTCACCACTCCTCGACACCAGAGCTCAAAAAAATTGATTATGAATAATCAAATCAATACATTTGATTTAAAAAAAGTTTATATACTATTAAAGGAAAATACAAACTCCACAGCTTACCGCGCTCTAACAGAAACAGATTTTGTAACCAACAATTCGATCTAACAGCCAATATAGAGCAGATCACCTCATGTTAAAGCGTCCGTTGCACTGACATTCCAATTAAGTAAACATTCTCTCTCGTAATCGCACCAAATAGTGTTTTTAATCGCATTCCTAGATGTGGCTTTAGCTTTCCAATCGGGCGCAGGCGTGAAATCTAATACAATGGAGTTCGTGAGTCCCCTTCCAAATGTTTACTGCTGATATATCTTGAGATAATTATCAATGAATTATAATGATATATAAATAAAACAGTAAAAATATTTTGTCTGTACATTTAATATTTTTGACTAAAATGGATAGAGGGACACTTAAAAAGAATAATACAAAATAAAAATATATTTTTTAATTTCTTGTCTGTTTGTATGTCTGTCTGTATGTATGTATGGTCACGCTAATCTTTGAAAGTACTGAACCGATTTACTTCAAGCTTTCACCAATTGCTTTGTTTTAACTCAACTTAACATTTTAAGTTTGTTTTATCAAAATCGATTCATTAAAAAAAAGTAATTGTCGTTTGAATGAACTCAAGGTATTAGTTTCGCTTGCCAAAATTATACTCGTATAGCACTCTATATCTATATAAAGATTGCTATATTATATTCAATGGTTTATTTAAGTCGTAATTATATAGCGTACCCAGGCAAGCGGTCGAAGTCGCTGGTAGGCCGCTAGTGTATAATATAAGGCCAGTCGTGTGACTGAAAATGCGACAGGTTGTGAGTTCGATTCTCGTTCGAGGAAATGAAATATGTAAAATTTTTCCATTTTTTCGCTTTGGTGTCGAAGCAAAGCACGTCACGTTCCAGTATTAGGCCAAAAATAGGGAGCGGAGTGTCTTAACACTACTTGCCCACTATCTACTCTGCTGTGTGCAGGATACAGCGTTAAACTATAAAAAAATGTAATTAAATAAGGTTTATTTATTGCTTACTTAGCCTAATTCACTACATCTTAAGAATTTACATTTGGAACTTGAATCAATATAAGTTCTAAGTTCTATGCACGAATTATGTTAAATGTATAAACTGTTGGTAAATATACTTCATGATGTTTGTGTTGAAAACCCTTTCTTTTAATTTAGAGTGAAGTGAAGTGAAGTGAATTCACTTTAGAGTGAAGCATTACAGGAAGTAGCTGACAAAATTATTTAACATCCGTGGATTTGACTCATATAGGGGAAGCAACCCTATGAAATTAGGAAATATTAAATATCGTAAATCATTTTAACTATCAGCTTTTCCTAATACCAAAGCAAATTAGAAGCTTTATCCAGGGTCCTAGGGCTTTATCCGCACATAGCAGGGTAGGTAAAGAGAACCTAGTGTTAAGAAACTCCGTTCTAAATTCAAAAACTTCAAATACATATGACAGACATGGCAGAGATATAGCAGAGGGAACATAGATATGACATGTTAAGATACAAAGTTCTCCATTTTCTGCCGAATTCTGGAGGCATTGCGTGTTGAGTGGCAGAACTCAACGCCGCGCTTTTGCCTCGACACCAGAGCAAAGAAATGGAAATATAAACGTAAATAAATATTTCACTTCCTCGAGTGGGCTTCGAACCCACAACAGTCACACCCTTGTGCCGCTATGCCACGACGGCCACGACGACAATTATTTATATATCCTTGTAATTTTCTCTACATCGCCCGGCGGCTGTTATCAGTGGCTGTTTCTTAATTGATGTGGTTGTTTCTAACTCCTTATCAATGCGGAGGCTGGATACAAATGTTCCGTGCAATTGCAATGCGATACTGCTTAATGCTTAGCAGATCATTTGCAAATCGCACAACACTATCTAAACTTGGTTTATGAATATCATTTATACGGAACTCTAGATTGACTCTCTAGTTTCTTGTTAGATAGTCTAAAATAGCAATTTTTATAATATTAAAATTGTTATATACTATTCGTTAATTAATAATTAACTATCGAATATATAGGGGGAGACCTCGGTTGACCTTCGAAAACACAGTATCAAAGATACTGAAGGAAGGTCACGTAAAAAGCATGAGGACTCCCCGAAGGGCATTTACGAAGAGGTTGATGACAGGGGACGAGGCAATAGAGGTATGTAGAGACCGTAGCGTTTGGCGATCCGTTCTCTCTGCGTGAAGTTAACTTAAGTTGACTATCGAATAATATCTTCATCATATATGATAAAAAAGAGTAATGAAGCAATAGACAACGATGACTGCACGTTATTATATTACCTGTCAGTCCTCCCCCAAAGAGAAGAGAAATTAAGTTTTATATATATATATACCAATGTTTTGCAGATATCTTTATTCTAAACATTATAACAATTCTTATTCTATTTCAAACTTTACTTTTCACTATTTCGCAATTTAAATCTACTTTTGGTCATAAATAATGTACGACAATGGCCACCACTCAGCGACTCACGCGTCTCCAGCACGATCCCTCGTGCGACACCGTCGCGTCGATAAACTAGCTAGATGTAAGTTATTCAGGTGGAACGCTCCTTTGGTTAAGTGGTAAGAAAGTTTTACTACAATTTTAAATTTAATTTGAAACCATATATATAATCATTTTTTTTAGCTTCACGCTGTATCCCGCACATAGCAGGGTAGACAGAGGGAACTTAGTGTTAAGACACTCCGTTCCCCAGTTTCTGCCGAGTTCTGGAGGTATTGCGTATTGAGTGGCAGAACTCAACGCCGCGCTTTTTGCCTCGACACCAGAGCGAAGGAAATGGAAATATAAACGTAAATAAATATTTCACTTCTTCGATTGGGGAACCCACAACCATTCGATTTTGCAGCGCCTGGCCTCTATATAAGCATATCATAACATTTAGAGCATAATGATGTCTTAAATTAATTGGCCATCGTGTAACAGCATCTGATTGTAAACACTTGGAATTTCTTCTGTTTCGGTTAGACAAAGTCCATACAAATACAATGTCTTAAATTTTCACGTAAAGCAACGAACGGAGTGTCTCAATAACAGATTACACAATTGACTGTAAAAGCGACAGATTGAGCGGAATCCAGAATGAGCGAAAAGTAGAGAACAGAAATGATTCAATGGGAACGTAGTATCTTAGCACTAGCTTCCCAGGTTCCCTCTGCCTACGCTGATGTATATGCTTATCGAGCTACACAAAAATCTTGTTAATCTACATTGAGTATGTCAGTCTTCAAGATCAATAACAGAAGAATTGGATAGAACTTAGGCGTAATAGCTATCCCTACAATAAAATAGGTTAATCATTTAAAAAAAATATATAGATTTATATTGTATTATCATGTTGGTATCTTTCTTACATTTTCGAAAATATATTCAATGTACCCACAGACATTTTTTTAAATTGTTTTATAAATTTGCTTATATTATAGCTTTGCTTACTGTTAATACTGACGTGAAAGTAATATGTTCGTCACTAAACTTTCATATCTCTTTAAACATTTTTAAATTAACAGTGTAGGTTCATATATTGAAACATTTTGTAATATTTTACATATATTCAATAGAAAATTAATTATTTTGACATCGGAGCCTGAGTACGGTAGTTGCACGTTCGAATTTAGAATTTATCTCTAGTATAATTGAAGCATCGTATTGGGCTCTGCAATGAATGGACGAAAAATTTAGTTACAAATAGGTTTTGTATAGTTATCTATATATATATATATATATATATATATAATAGCAAGAGTTCAAAAAATTGTTTGTAGATTAAATTCATATTCTCATAAGTAAAATATTAGAATCTGAGACCGTCGTGACGCAAGAGCACAAGGGTGTGACTTTAGAGCACGGTTGTGGGCTCGATCCCACTAAGAGAAATAAATTATTATTTATTAATATTTTCATTTCATCGCCCTGGCACTAACACAAAAGTCCGGCGTTAAGTCCCGCCTCTCAACATGCGATGCCTCGAAAAATTCGGGGGAAAGTGTGGAACGGAGTGTCTTCGCACTAGGTTCCTTCTGCCTACCCTGCTTTAGCACTATAGTGAAGCTAAAAAAAAAGAAAATATTACAAAATATGGTAACTAAAATTGTATATTTTAAAAAAATCAAATATTTGACATGTCACTCCTCTGCCAGATGACAGTCATCCATCACTGCCTCTGCGGTAGACAAATAAATTAGTGAAACGTTCAGCTCTATATTGAACGAGGATATCAAAATTCAGAAATTTACATTCACGATGTCAAGTCAGAGGTGGCTTTAAACATTTTTTTAGCTTAACGATGTATCCCGCACATAACAGCGTAGGCAGAGGGAACCTGAGAATTTAGCGTTAAGACACTCTGTTTCCATTAAGTCACTTCCGTTCTCCACTATCCACCAAATTCTGTAGATATTGTATGTTGAGTGGCGGAATTCATTACGAGTAAGGAAATGAAAACATTAAAAATTCCATTTCCTCGAGTGGAAATCAAACCCACAACCCGTCGCAATTACAGTCGCACGCTTGTGCCCCTGCACCATGGTGCATGACCCCAATTAGTAAATATTTATAAGAAAGTGTACAATACACGTAGAATTTTGACAATGATTTATAATACCTTCGTCCGCAACAACGCCCATTCTAGATTTAGAACGATAAGGCTAAGCCAAGATGAATTCTCTTTATCTTTTTAGAAATAAAAGCTAGTAAAGCTGTAACCTGCATTACACCCGTTACTTAAGTCTAGTAAAAGCTTGTAATATAAAAAGGTTTAGACACGATTTGAGTTAGCTATTAATAGTGGACTATATATTTCTAGCGTATCTTCTTTTTTTAGCTTCACAATATCTCTAGCCGGGTGCAAAACTCTTTCACCTCGTCCAGAAATTGCTCATGCTTTTTACGTAACCTTCCACCAGTATCGTTGATACTGTGTTTCGAAGGTCTATCAAGGTTCCCCCTACCGCTCTTTACTCACTTTTCCTTAAGAAAGATTTATTGATATTTGTATGAATGGATGGAAGGATAACCATCTTTGCTCTCATCTTTCCACAGAATAGCGGAGACATTTGGTGTTACTTCGACAGCAGAGATAAAAAAATAAAATGTTCCATTTCCTCGAGTGAGAATCGAAATAATTATTTAAGTTACTAAAACGAATGAAAGTCAGATCTAGCACAATTACTGCTTAAGATCTGACTGACAAAATAAAGTCTTCACGTGCATTATATCAGGCCTTTATCTATGTAATTACATACACCTGCAGTTAGTAATGACACCGAGTTAAGCCCAAAGCGATTTCCATCTGACCCCAGCAACTGATTAGGTACGAACGTGTAATTTATTTAGTGAAATAAATCTAACTAGTTGTGTGGCTTTGCTTAAATAACAACGGTAAAAACACTTAAAGGCCTTTAACAGTCACGCTGTATCCCCCACACATCATGATAAGCAGAGGGTTTTCACAATTTTCCGCCGAATTCTTGTACCATTGCGTTTTAAGTGATGGTACTCAACGCCGCGATTCGCCTCAACACCAAAGCGAAGAAAATGGAAATATTAAATATATCTTTTCCTCAAGGGAAAATCGAACCCACAACTTGTCGTGTCCACGACGGGCCTCAGAATATATTTATATATTTGTATTTTAATATAAATTCGCTAACAGATTACAATCAGAGGGATACACAGCGTTATTCACATCTTATTGACTTCAAAGTCGATTTGCATTTTCCGCTAAGCCGCATTATACGGACAGGAGGTTTAAGGTGACGTCTCATCGGCGATAATGGTTATATATTATACTATAAATTCATAGGGATATTTTTCTCTATCTTATTATTTTTAACGTACTTTATTAGCTAATGTAGTTATAATATTAAACGTCGACTAATAAATTTCCACTTACCAAGAAGTGTAAATGACAAATTTATTTAATAAATGATCTCTTCTCTATATATAAATATGTATATATATATACTAAAACAGTAAAAATATTTTGTCTCTACATTTAATATTTTTGACTGAAATAGAGGGAGAGGATATTGCTTTCTATTATTCTTAAAAATAATAATAGAATGCAAAAATATTTTGTTAAATTTCTTGTCTGTCTGTCTGTATGTATGGTCACGCACATGTCTGAAAATACTGAACCGATTTACTTCAAACTTTCACCAATTGCTTTGTTTTAACTTAACTTAACATCTTAAGTTTGTTTCATCATGGTTTGGTTCATTAAGAAAAGAGCTATCGGCATTTGAATGAATTCAAGACATGACTTTGCCTGCAACTATAAAGCAATCCATATCTATATTTATAATAAATCTGTATTTGTTTATGATAAATCTGTTTTTTTACTGACTTTCAAAACAAGGAGGAGGTTCTTCATTAAATATATTCGATGCGATACATATTCGATTCATTTAATTATTTTGAATTCGATTTCGATATTAGATTATCCGATTCGATTTGGGTGTTTTTTGTAAAATGCAATCAATACAGTTATTTTAGAAAGAATATTATAAATCCTTACTCGAATCAATAATTTAACATTTAAGGCTGTATCCGAACGAGTAAATTAAATAAGACATTGACATGTTGATGTCAACACATTATAGCTGTCAGTCAATTCTGTTTATTAAATGTTTATTATGGTCATGTAGTTCAAGCGGGCGAAGCCGCTGGAAAGCCGCTAGTATATAATAAAACAATAAAAGTATGTTGTCTGTACATTTATTATTTTTGACTGAAAAGAATAATAGAAAGGTTTTTCTTATGTTTTATTTTTTTGTCTGTTTGTCTGTATGATCACATTTATCTCCGAAAGTGCTGAGCCGATTTACTTAAAACTTTCACTACAGTTATTTTACAAATAATAGAATAAACTTTTATTGCACACATATATCATAAATAAAGAAAAAATAAAAAAACACAAGTATGCACTAGCGGACTTATTGCTTTAAGCAATCTCTACCATACAACCTTTGGAACATTACGGATTAGTTGTAATGAGGAAAAGGGGAAAAGTGAAAATTTTATTTAAAAAAATTTAATTAAATATTAGAAATCCTTACCCAAATCAATAATTTAAAATTTAAGGCTGTTTCTGAAAGAGTAAATTAAATTAGTCATTGACATCAACACATGTGACTGTCAGTCAATTCTGTTTATCAAAAGAATAATCATGTAGTTCAAGCGGGCGAAGCCGCTGAAGGCCCGCTAGTATTTCTATAATATTGTAAAGGATCAGAATCATTTATTAATATTAATTACTATGGAAGGCTTTAAGCTATAATATGTTACTGTAACTATTTCGATGTAACTTAATGTGGCTGCCATCAGTTACCTAAGGCCATAATAATGTGTCATAATTATATTACACATAAACAACTCTTAGCTATTTATATCTTAATTTGACCACAGAGGCAAAGCCGCAAATGAGGGCTCTATTATTATTCTATAACTAAAATAACCTTATCTTCTTATATACAATATATAACATATGTAAAAGTACCCATAAGATATCGATATCATAAAGAGAGATCTCAGTGACTTGCCTCAAACAAAAACCCAACTTAGGTGACGTCAATCTTCATATTTCTGCTTTTGCAACGCACCGTGAATAATGACAGCAGCAAAGGCCTATATTTCGCTTTGCTCGTTTTTCAGTCTTCTTTTTTACGTTCACGCACTTTCGATTGTAGATGAAAAAGGAATAAGGCGTGTTGTCCACATATCTATAGCGCTAATAAAAGCAATGCTTTTAGCATCAACCTAGGATTATATAAATGGTCATTAAAACAGACCCAACCATCATCCAAAATCTTTTTATATAAACCTAGCGACCCAATCGCGGCTTCGCCCGCTTGAAACACACGATTGTTTACTTAATTTAAGTTACTTTCACGTTCTATTGACATATTGACGTCGATAAATTAATATATTGGAAACTTAAGTCAGTGAGTACAGCCAATTTATTACAACAATTATTATGGGAACTACAAAGGTTTTATTTATGAATCGATTTAAATAAAACAAAAACTAAATATAATAATTAATTGAGTGCATTAGCCCATTATTAGTAGCCCGATAGCCGTTTCTAAAATTAGTATACACAGACGCACAAGCAAACAGACATTTTTTTAATCATTGATAAGTATCCCAATAATAGATATCCTCCTATGTCTTCCATGTACAGACAGCGATCAGTAACGATTTTATTATATATATATACAAATATAGCTACTCCTTACTAGCTGTTCTTTGAATAGAGGGACTTAGTGGAAATAATTTCTCAATCCGCCGCCTGCCACGATTACTATTTTCGCTTAAATGTACAAGTACCCGTCCGGGCTAAACGTTCGCATAAGAGCTTTCTTATGTAAAACCACATAGGAATAACCTAACGTTGATTTCAAAACATTTTGATCAATTTTATTACACACCTTATAAGATTTAGTCTGAAGCTTAATATGCAGAATTAGCTAGAGTTGTATGTTCATTTATAACCTAAAAAAATCCTGCTGTATCCCTCACGTACGGCAGTCTAGTGTTAAGACACAGCGTTCCTTCCCTTCGAAGCATTGCGTGTTGAGTGGTGGAACTCAACGTCAGACCTTGGTGACATAGTAAAAAATTAAAATATAAATAAATAAAAATTAATTAGTCGAAGCAAAGCGGCGTTGGGTTCTGCCACTCAACACGCAATGCCTTCAGAACTCGGCAGAAAGTGTTCCCTCTGTCTACCCTGCTATATGCGGGATTACAGCGTGAAGCTAGAAAAAAAATCTCAAGAGAGCATCGAACCTACCAGCATCGGCCACGGTGTATTATTGCCGCAGCATATTTATACTTTATTAGAATAAATACACTTACACCATCTTAATATAACGAATCGTACGGATATTGCATAAAAATATCTTTAACTTTCGTTAAATTAATCTAAGTCAGCATCAAAATTGGTTTCCTTATTATCATTAAAGTACAAATTTCCCTTTTAGTTATAATAATAAATTACAATCAAAGTGCACCAATCATTCGTCAGAACTTTCGATCATAAAATGAAATTGCCGATCTATATTAATTCTATTCTTTATTTTCGACCGATTATGAAACTATGATGAATAATAGCATTAAAGGTTTTGATCCACCAAGTTCGATAAATATAGCACACAGATAATATAACAAAAATCTCTGCTAAATATTAAAATGTTTTTTTAATAAAAAAAAATATTTATATTACATAAATGAACCTTTTTATTTTCTAGAAAAAATGATTTTGATTAAAACTGTTTTAAAATTAATAGGTTTTACATAAACAAGTTTTTATAACAACGAAATTTCCATAAATATATTTTTAAATTTTCATAAATATATATATTTATCTAAATCGGTTTATAAATTATTATTTTTTATTTAAATATAGGTTCAAAATCACATGTTTTTTTTATTTAGTGGAACAACATTATATTAATTGCCAACATAACGTACTATATAGAATAAGAGCTGAGTTGCCATTATAAAGGCTGGATCATTCAGATAAGCCAGAACGGTATCTCATTCAATGTAATTAGCTTATTACATAAGAAATGAAAAGCTTAAAATCTATTTGGAATTAGAAAGTAAATTGTAGTTCGTGTAATATCAAACTAGTGTACAATTTTTGGCACTTTATTCTGGATAACACTTGGATTAGATAAAATAAAAAATTAATCGCGAGGCCGTCGTGGCGCAGCGGCACAAGGGTGTGACTGTAATACGACGGTTGTGGGTTCGATGCCTACTCGAGGAAGATTCCATTCCTTCGCTCTGGTGTCGAGGCAAAGCGCGGCGTTGAGTTCTGCCACTCAATACGCAATACCTCCAGAATTCGGCAGAAAGTAGGAATGCAGTGTCTTAACACTATACTCCCTCTGCCTACCCTGCCGTGTGCGGGATAATGCGTGAAGCTGTAAAAGCTATATTATTCAATAGAATATTAACAGTAGATACTATTTACACAGGTGTGATAAATTAATTTAAACCTTAAACGTAAAAATAAATTGAAAAAAAAAATATGATATTGTTAAAAACATTAATTTAGTAACGTTCAAGAAATGTATACTAAAACAAAACTAGAAAGCTTACAATAAACTTGCTGTCACCACTCGATGGTACTTTGTATTCATAAAATAACAGCACAACAGACAACTCCATTTCCGTTTTATATAATACGAAATTATACAACTTAAAAGGCATAAACGTATCTAAAAGCTATACAGACTAACATTACGCTTAATTTGAAATCTTTTAATGATATGAAAAAAGGGTTTCCTGCAATTAGTGGTGGTATCTATAATTACAAAATTAATTATCTCAATGACTAAAGAAAATAATCTCGAACGGATCGAGGAAATCCGCAATAGAGAGGACGACTTTATTACGCTGCACTCGATCAAAGCTGACTTAACAGTATAATAGGCCCGCATTAACTTCTCGGACGGGTTAAATTATGATATTTAATGAAAGATGTGAATTTCTTTGATGGTGGACGTATTATGCACTAAATGCGTAAAATTATATATTGTATATGCAATATACTGATTAGTTTTGAGCTGTTTACTTTTTAAAATTAGGCGGATAATGAAGAAAGGAGAGTCTTAACTAGGTTCCCTCTGCCTATCCTGTGCGGAAAAAAGCGTGAAGCTGATTATTCTTAACTATATCTAAGCTTATTATGTAATAAAATATTTATAAAGTGGGACTTTTCAATTCGATTTCTAAAAAAAATTAATTTTGAAATTAAAAACAAATTAATAATAACATATGTAAGAATGAGTAACCCTAAAAAACCAAAGTCATAAAATAACAAAAGGTTCAAAAATGTTGTAAGTGGTACGAGTACATTAGCAATATGCATAAATCCTAAATTATCATTTGCCAGTTGCCCACGCTGATAGCTTTCGCCTCTCGAATTTAATGTGGGAAAGGGGCAGAGGTCGA
>DWGR01004081.1:0-11496 GCA_018247715.1 Heliconius burneyi | reverse complement strand
GATGCTGACCAACATTAGGAACTTGACCTGCGACAGCGAGGTAATTCAAATTTTGGGCAACACTGCCCCAGTCTAGTACGATTACGTTGACATCAGCGACCGCCAGGAACGCAGATGTGATGAGAGGATTCATGTTAGAATTGCCATTATTGTTCCAACCGTGGACAATTACTTTCGTGGGACGGTTGCCATTGTAATTGGAGTTCCAAACTGAATTGATGTTACCATTGACCAATACCTGACGATTGTTAGGATTTTGCCTTGAAAAAAAATATATATATATTAAATATTTAAAGTATGAATGCTTTTAACGCCGCAGTAAAGATGCCTAATAATTCACAATGTTTGGATCAACGTAAATATAATTTTGAGTCCGAGTTTAATGCTCGTCTAGCTTAAAATTTATTGCAGTATTTGATAGCTCCAACTATTGTCTAATGTTTAATTTCAACGGTAAATTAAGGTCTCGAGCCGAAATGATTTGATATTTTCAGTACTAATAGTGTAGAGTAATACAGTTATTATTTAATAATTATTTACCTGGTGAAAAGCCAATATTGGTTGTTTGCGCCATTTCGAGCAAAGGACGCATCAACTTTAGCATGTAGATCCACGAGCACAGGATTGCCTTCGTTGTCTGGCATCCAAATGTAACGGCTTTCACCTTCTACATAGTGGCTGTTATCCTTAGGCACGAGTGGAATGGCACTGCCGTAGCAAACTGTAATTATGTTAGAATGTTTCTACGATTAAAAATATGTAATGTTGTTTTTTAGCTTTACTAAGTATACAGCACATCGCAGGGTAGGCAAAGTGAACCTGGGAACCTACTGTTAAGAGTTAAGACACTAAAATTTTAAAAGAGTGGCAGAATTCCATGTTGTGCTTTTGCCTAGTCAACAGAACGAAGAAATGAAGATATTAAATATTTAATTTCCCAGAGTCGGAATGGATATCATCGGTATCGATAACCATCGCGTTTATACAGCACTCTGTGCCTCAATGGCTTCTGTGTAGCTTGATTTAATATAAGTATGTATTTTAAATAATTTATTAACTTTTCACTACTCACTTGCTACTAAAGCGAGAATAATCGCCAAAACCTTCATGGTTATAGTTTTCGCACTCAGGTTTTTTGCTCTATTTATTATGTTTATTATCTGTAATCATGATTGTTATCTATCATTCAAGTCAATGCGAAGGGAAAACGTAGGATAAAATAATAACAGATACGTACGTGTTACTTAATAAAAAATACAACTTTATTCTTGTGATTTTACTGACAATAATTTAGGCTGATTGCAGGTCATCTAATAAAATTTAGATTATTAGTATAACATTTAGATTTATTTCGCGTTGGTGAGCTAATATAACTGTTATATGTCAATATCAATGGATTTCTTTTTCATGAGGTTAATGCTAAACTACTAAGTGCTTGCATTTCCCCCCTAGCTCCCTTAGATTAGTCTAATTTGTCCACTAAAGTAATTTATAAAGATATAAATAATGTCACATCTTATATCAGCTTATTAAGATGCAATGTCTGAAGAACTTGTCTCATCGAAGACGCATTCTATAATCATAACAGTTTCTATAACAAAACAATTTTTACGTTTTGCTATTATTTTTGATAGGTAATATTTATTGGTACATTTACCTTTATTTATTAAGCATTTACAGATTTTATTTATTTATTTGAATCGTAGTTTTCAGTTTTATAAAAAATAATAGGAAAGAATTTCACATATTTTGATTGTATTGATTTTTCGTAAGAAATTATGATTATAAAGTTCAGCATCACTGAAAATACAAAAAAATAATGCTCATATTTTTTATTTTCTTAAGATACTACCTTTAGTTACGCAATAGATTTGCTAGGCGCTTTTTATGATATTATAATCAATAGTCTATAGTCTTACTTAACGGGTATAATGTTTACATATTTTATAATATAATTTTATAAGTAAAGAAGGTAAACATAAATACATTAACAAGAGATAATTACCTAGTGAAAAGCCAATATTGATTGTCTGTACCCTGTCTAGCTGAAAATAAGGACTGTTCATAAACCGGAGCTTGTAGGTCTACAAGTACGGGGATTCCATCGTTGTTTGGCATCCAGATGTATCTACTTTCACCTTCTACATATTGGCTGTTATCTTCTGGTACCTAAGTACTGCCAGCGCAGACTGAAAACTTATATTATACTAGCGGTCTGCCAGCTTCGCCCGCTTGAACTACATGTTCTGTTCTGTTCTTTTTATTTTGGCGTTCTGAGCGTGCCAGTTGAGCACATAATCACTTCGGCAGTGTCATGTTGAATGGAGAACACACGAAAGAGGTTGTACCTATTACATTACTTATACCTATTATTTTACATAGATGTTAGTTTACACAACGGATTAAACAAACATTGAACATTAAGAAGTTGGGGAACTTTATAAAGAAGGATATGCACCAACACAGCCTTCTTTAGAAAGATTTGATACATCAGTGATCCTATTCTAAGCCGGGAACACACGACAATTACCATTATTGGCATATTACTATTATCTTATTTTCATTTTCTGGCTCTGGTGAAGGCGTAAAAGGCGGCAAAGGGATATGTCATTCAACACTCACAATATCTCCAAAATTCAGCGGAAACTAGGAATCAAAAATGTCTTAATGTTAGGTTCCCCCTCTGCTTAACGTGCTGTGTGCAGGATATAGCATGAAGATAATAAATGTTTATTATTTATGCTATAAGTAAACGTGTTTAAAAATATAATCAATCAGGATAATTAATTAAGCAACTATGTCGATCAAGATAAGAATGTGGGTAATTTTTTTATTTTGCACAATTCAATAGATACCGGAATCAGTCATATGTGAAGTATATAGTATATCTCCTTGTTTTTGAGTAAATATTCAAATTTGAGCATATATGTTAGATTCTACTAACCGACTACTATTCTAATAACGAGAATAAATATACACTAATTTTTAAGGCAAAGTTTTTAAATAATATGTAAGTGCTTAAAAGATAGAATAATAGAAATTATTTTATTTAGTTATTCGTTTATTGGTAACTTACATGTAAATTAAAAATAAATTAAATCAGTTTCACGCTGTATCCCGCACAGGGTAGGCAGATGGAACCTAGCGTTAAGACACTTCGTTCCCCACCTTCTGCCGAATTCTGGAGGCATTGCGTGTTGAGTGGCAGAACTCAACGCCGTGCTTTGCCTTCGCTAGAGCGAAGAAATGGAAATATAAACGTAAATAAATATTTCACTTCTTTAAGTGGGGATCAAACCCACAACAAGTCGCGCTTATAGTCACACTTTGTGCCCCTGCGCCACTACTGAAATTATGTGGTTATATATTGTAACTTTTTATCTAATTTAGTAAAATGATGCGTAAAAACTCATATTGATTGTACATCTCACACTTATTGAACTTTAAAAGTGACACCGGTTGGGTACTCTGTCCCTGAAGAAATGCAAGCACTATTAGGCTGTCTGTGAGGAGATCTAATTAAGATATTTTTTCTTGGTTAATGAAAGAAATATTTCAAAAATGTAGTTGTGTAATATGATATCTTATAGATTGTAAGATGTCGGCAAAAACATATGGAAATGCCTAAGACCATTTTGATAAGACTACGTTTAGATTAATTAAAGTAAAATAAGATATGTAAATTTTTGATAAAATATTTAATATGATTATTTATATGTATGATTATTATAAATAAGGAAAAATTAAATTAATAATAGTAAAATATAGTAAATAGTACATGTGCATGGAGAAAAAAACTGGATATAATAAAATTTGTTTATTTTTCAATAAATAAATAATAATATAGTAGACACAAAATCTCACTAAGATCAGTATGAAAATGTCTTTTCTTTATTTTTATATCCATTAGTTGTATGAAGGTTCGCCCGTGTTTGGTGTCTTTAGAACGGCCAACTGCTGCCTGTCCGCAAAGAGTAAAGTCCATTTCTGGAAAGAAATATAAAATAATCTATCAACTGAATATTATTATTATTATAAATTCTTAATTGTAGACAATATAAAAAAATATTCAGGCACAAACGCTAAAAAGAATTCTCTACCAGCCCACCTTGAAATGTGGAAAACAAATGTGTAGGCGTGCAGAAAGAGAAAGATTCATTTAAGATATATACGTAAAACATAAAGTAAATTTAAAGATAATAGAAACATACAAATATACATTAAACTGTTACTGTACATATTATAATATAAAAAAATAATTAAATTCTTAAATTCATATTTTACGTTACATTATTTCAATTCTTACAGTTATTAAAAATTATAGAATAATCACAATTTTTAACATTATTCTAGCATTATTCTATGTGTTAGACATTTATTAATAGTATTAGTAGGTATATGGTTTAGTAAAATAATATGTAAAATTAATATTACGAACCCTCTTTTGTTTATATCTCCATTGCCCATGCGTAGTTCAGCGCCGTTGCATGCACTTAGTTCTGCTTCGTGGAGATTATTACACCGTCTTCCGACGAAATGATTAAACCTTACGCTGGACGCAAAAAATTCAGGAGCGCGGCCGTGTGAGCAAGAGCTAGAAGCACAACCTGGCTGGAAGTTCCTGCCACCGTTAGGGTAGAAGTCAGCATGCGAGATTGGGTCCATTATACCGAGTATACGTCCGTCTGTATGGATGGACTCAACATAAATTCCGGCGCTAGGATTTAAAGCTAATGAGTTTCCTCCCCATGTAGGACCTGCAGGATCCAGGCCTAAAATAAAAATGTACAATTTTATAATATGTTTTAAAACTTAAAGTTCGTTATAACATTCCCTCATTATACTTGAAAGGGCCTTTTCGCGAAGAAAATCTCTTAATATGTTAATCAAGAAAAATAGTCAAGTTATTTATTTTACATATCTAGATATAGACATATGTTTTTATTGGTATACTATCTTACCTGTGACACGAGCGGCACGTCCACCGATAGTGCGTCCTGCGTTACCCACAACGTGAGCTCCCAAACTAAATCCGATCAAATGTAGCTGATTAAAGTTTCCTCCAGCACTATTAAACAGCCAATTTATAAACCATCCCAGATGCTGACCAACATTAGGAACTTGACCTGCGACAGCGAGGTAATTCAAATTTTGGGCAACACTGCCCCAGTCTAGTACGATTACGTTGACATCAGCGACCGCCAGGAACGCAGATGTGATGAGAGGGTTCATGTTAGAATTGCCATTACTGTTCCAACCGTGGACAATTACCTTCGTGGGACGGTTGCCATTGTAATTGGAGTTCCAAACTGAATTGATGTTACCATTGACCAATACCTGACGATTATTAGGATTTTGCCTTGAAAAAAAAAATATATTAAATATTTAAAGTATGAATGCTTTTAACGCCGCAGTAAAGATGCCTAATAATTCACAATGTTTGGATCAACGTAAATATAATTTTGAGTCCGAGATTAATGCTCGTCTAGCTTAAAATTTATTGCAGTATTTGATAGCTCCAACTATTGTCTAATGTTTAATTTCAACGGTAAATTAAGGTCTCGAGTCGAAATGATTGTATATTTTCAGTACTAATAGACTAGAGTAATACAGTTATTAGGTAGTTATGTAGTTAAGTATTTACCTGGTGAAAAGCCAATATTGGTTGTTTGCGCCATTTCGAGCAAAGGACGCATCAACTTTAGCATGTAAATCCACGAGCACGGGATTGCCTTCGTTGTCTGGCATCCAAATGTAACGGCTTTCGCCTTCTACATAGTGGCTGTTATCCTTAGGCACGAGTGGAATGGCACTGCCGTAGCAAACTGTAATTATGTTATATTGTTTCTAAGATTAAAAATATGTAATGTTGTTTTTTAGCTTTACTAAGTATACAGCACATCGCAGGGTAGGCAAAGTGAACCTGGGAACCTACTGTTAAGAGTTAAGACACTAAAATTCTAAAAGAGTGGCAGAATTCCATGTTGTGCTTTTGCCTAGTCAACAGAACGAAGAAATGAAGATATTAAATATTTAATTTCCCAGAGTCGGAATCGATATCATCGGTATCGATAACCATCGCGTTTATACAGCACTCTGTGCCTCGATGGCTTCTGTGTAGCTTGATTTAATATAAGTATGTATTTAAAATAATTTATTAACTTTTCACTACTCACTTGCTACTAAAGCGAGAATAATCGCCAAAACCTTCATGGTTATAATTTTCGCACTCAGGTTTTTTGCTCTATTTATTATGTTTATAATCTGTTATTATGATTGTTATCTATCATTCAAGTCAATGCGAAGGGAAAACGTAGGATAAAATAATAGATACGTACGTGTTACTTAATAAAAAATACAACTTTATGCTTGTGATTTTACTTACAATAATTTTGGCTGATAGCAGGTCATCGTAATAAAATTTTGGTTATTAGTATCTATAACATTCAGATTTAATATAAATTAATATAATTAATATAACTGTAATATGTCAATATCAATTGCTTTCTTTTTCATGAGGTTAATGCTGTTAGCCCTATTGGCTTTTACAGCGACACCGGTTGGGTAGGGAAGAGGGTACTCTGTCCCTGAGGCTCCCTTAGATTAGTCTCATTTGTCCAATAAAGTAACTTATAAAGATATAAATAATGTCACATCTTATATCAGCTTATTAAGATGCAATGTCTGAAGAACTTGTCTCGTCGAAGACGCATTCTATAATCATAACAGTTTCTATAACAATACAATTTTTACGTTTTGCTATTATTTTTGATAGGTAATATTGGTACATTTACCTTTATTTATTAAGCATTTACAGATTTTATTTATGATTTTATTTAAATCGTAGTTTTCAGTTTTATAAAAAATAATAGGAAAGAATTTCATATATTTTGATTGTATTGATTTTTCGTAAGAAATTATGATTATAAAGTTCAGCATCACTGAAAATACAAAAAAATAATGTTCATATTTTTTATTTTCTTAAAATACTACCTTTAGTTACGCAATAGATTTGCTATGGCGCTTCTTATGATATTATAATCAATAGTCTATAGTCTTACTTAACGGGTATAATGTTTATATTTTTTATAATATAATTTTATAAGTAAAGAAGGTAAACATAAATATAAGGTAAAGGAAGGTAAACATCAACAAGAGATAATGAATTACCTAGTGAAAAGCCAATATTGATTGTCTGCACCATTTTTAGCTGAAAATAAGGACTATTCATAAACCGGAGCTTGTAGGTCTACAAGTACGGGCATTCCATCGTTGTTTGGCATCCAGATGTATCTACTTTCATCTTCTACATACTGGCTGTTATCTTCTGGTACCTAAGTACTGCCAGCGCAGACTGAAAACTTATATTATACTAGCGGTCTGCCAGCAGCTTCGCCCGCTTGAACTACATGTTCTGTTCTGTTCTTTTTATTTTGGCGTTCTGAGCATGCCAGTTGAGCACAAAATCACTTCGCCAGTGTCATGTTGAATGGAGAACACACGAAAGAGGTTGTACCTATTACATTAGTTATACCTATTATTTTACATAGATGTTAGCTTACACAACGGATTAAACACAAACATTGAACATTAAGAAGTCGGGGAAGTCCTTTATAAGGAAGGATATGCACCAACACAGCCTTCTTTAGAAAGCTTTGATACATCAGTGAAGATGAGAAGATGATTAAACCAATTGAGATGAATTGTATCTTGAAATTTGTGTTGGTGCCAGGATCATCATTTCAGCCGTGTGTTCCCGGCTTAGAATAGGATCACCCTGGTACTGGTGGTGTCGTAAGAGGCGACTAAAGTACGAGTGGAAGAGTCACGCCGCCAGCAATGGCGACACGCATAGGCAGACTCGACCGGATAATTACCACCCCCGGCATTTAAAACCGGCGTGAAGTAGTGGCTTTATGCCACTGCGTTTCGCATTAGGTAATGCTGAGCTCCAGGGCCCAGCCACCCCAAAAGTTGGCAACGCACCAGTAGTGCTACTCGGTGTCGTGGGCGGCGGTGATCACTAACTATCAGGTGACCCGTACGCTTGTTTGCCATGCTTTTACCATAAAAAAAAGATCTCCTTTGATCAAGCCAAGATTTGTTATGATACGAGGAGAATGAACCAAAGCCTTGTTTGATGTACAAAACAATGGGTTAGATGGAGAGCAGGACAAAGGATGAGGAAAATTGGTAAATTTAAGAACACTCTTAAGTAAATATGGTATTTTAAGGGTTTGTCCCAAGGGATAAGGTCGGCTAACTCGGATAGCTTAGACCATAGAGAATGGGAAGAAAGCTGTGACATTTTGCTCACAAATTAATCGGAGAGGTATTGATGGCGGATAGGAAGAGGAGGATCAACACACTCTACCTGCAGTGCGTTAGTAGGAGTAGACCTAATTGCATCTAGAATGATTCGGAGACATTTATACTGAATTTGATTTTTTGATGCTACTTTGTAAAAGGGGTCTAAAACAAATAAACCATAGTCAATATGACTACGAAGAATTTAATAAAAAGGATTGACTGACAGTCATATGTGTTGATGTCATTGAATAATTAAATTTACTCGTTCAGAAACAGCCTTCAATGTTAAATTATTGATTTGGGTAAGGATTTATATATTGTAAAATATTTAATTGAGAATGATTGATTGAAAGTCGGATAAAAATACAGATTTATCACAAACAAATACAGATTTGTTATAAGTATAACTATAGATATGGCTTGCTTTATATTTGGAGACAAACTCACGCCTTGAGTTCACTCAAATGCCGATAACTTTTTTTTAATGAACCGATTTTGATGAAAGAAACTTTAGATGTTAAATTGAGTTAAAACAAAACAATTGGTGAAAGTTTGAAGTAAATCGAATCAGTACTTTCGCAGTTTAGCGTGATCATAGACACATACAGACAGACAAGAAAAAAAATATTTTTACTTTCTATTATTCTTTTCAAGTGTCCCTCTATCCATTTCAGTCAAAAATATGAAATGTACAGACAAAATATTTTAACTGTTTTATTATATATACAGATATATCTAATCTTTTATATATTTTCCATTACTTTTAAACACATCCACCTAAAGCTAACTTAAATTTTATTGTTATACTTACACACTAATTGACATTAATAACATATTTACATTTGAATAGATAATATCCTATCACGGCTTCTGTATTAAAAATGATTATACACTCTAGATCGCAAAGATAAATGCTAAATATATTGAACTATTATTTATAAATATTAAATAAGGAGCTTATTAAAGACATTTCATTAAAAGGATTACTATAATAGATATATTAAAAACAATCAGTCACAAATAATGAAAAATATTAATAATTAGATAAAGAAATTCTTTCTTTACTTAAACGTCATAAATGTAATATGCAATATACAATAGTAATTGAACAAACAGTAGGCATACTTTATGTACAAACATGTTTATGTTAATTCTATATGAATGTTAGTTTCGATGTTATAGTAAATTCATGTTTTTGTCTTTTCATAATTAAGATAAAAGAAATAAAAAAGCGGTTAAGTGCGAGTCGAAGTCATCGCTCAGGCTTTCGTATCAATTTCAGTACTGTAGGTCAACGGGAAGTAAAGTTTATAAAGTTTGACAAGCATATGCACTCATTTTGTATGAAATGAACTATAAATGTAAGTTTGTTATAATTTTTTTGCTCGAACTACCTATCATTTTTCGGTAAAGTAGTCTTTGAAGGGTTCCATTTTTATCTTTTGAGGTAACCCTAAAAATATTCATCTTTGCAGTTCACGAAAATATTAAGTTACAAAATATGATTATGTGAAACTGTAAGGTGTATGTCTTCTATCTTTGAAAATTTTACTTTTTCTCCTAATAATCACGTTTCTGAAATACCAAAATTCAAAATATAAAAAGTGAGTTTTTCATATTTCTGGAAGAATTTGACTTAAATTTCTTCTGTTGTTGTAGATGTCCATGGGTGATGTCAGTCAAATACCGTCACATTGTCCACCCATTATCCTTATTATTAAAAAAGTAAATACAAAAAAATGTCATTATGATTTATTGTTACTTTATAAAAAAATAGAAATCTTTATTTTATTTTTTATTAAGTTTTATTCAACTTGCCGTGCTAGTTCATTTGTTATTCCTGTTACACTTATCATTGTTTGAGGGAACTATAAATTCGAATAACGACTAATTAGTTCAGAAATTAAACACATTAGTTATAATATAATCCAAAATGGCCGCCGCAATAAAGTGGTGGATTACAAATTTTTGCACAACCTAACTCAGATGGGTGTAAAATGAAATAATTTGTTTTGTGAAATATATAAAATTTCTATTAAAATACGTAAATAAGGGGCACATCATAATTCGTGTAATATCTAATTTTATACGTATAGTCTACTTAGCAAGTTGGATTAAAAAGTGTTATTTATTTAATGATTACGCTTATCAAAAATACGTGGAGGGTTGATGTGATTTGAAGGGTGATAATGGGTTCATTATTTATAAATTTAGATTAAAGTCATCAATTAATCTATCAGTAAAAATATTTTGTCTGTACATTTAGTATTTCGGACTGACATGAATAGAGGGACATTTAAAAAGAATAATAGAAAGCAAAAATATTTTTATATATTTTTGAATTTCTTGTCTGTCTGTATGTATGGTCACGCTTATCTTCGAAAGTATTGGACCAATTTGACAGTCAGACCTTCAGACCCTCTACTGTCAGCAACTGATGAGGTTAAAAAAGCTATTTAGAAAAAACGGCCGGAGCTGGTGAATAGGAAGGGAGTGGTGTTCCACCAAGAGAACGCCAGACCGCACTCATCTACAGCCACGCAGCAAAGAGTGAGCTTGGTTAGGATGTGTTAATACATCCTTCGTGTAGCCCTGACCTTGCTCTATCAGATTTTCACCTGTATCGGTCATTGCAGAACTCTTTAGAAAGTATAAAACTAACCTAAAAAGAACATTGTGGACACTGATTTTTTAATCAAATACCACAAAATTTCTACTGGTATGGGATCATGGCACTACCCATAAGATGGCAACTCGACTTAAACGGCACATACATATTATATAATAAAGAATATATGTAAAAAAATTTTTACGTTGTATGAACAATACGAAAATAGTTTTGCCCCGACCTATATAAAAACCATAAGTACTTTAAAAAAATAATATTAAAATTAACAATAATAATAATAATAATGAAACCCGCTCACGAGCTCCTCGTGATGGTGAAACCGGTGCACACCTCTCTACACCCTTAGCCGACCACGCCGATGTTGCGCCCGAGGCATTACGCCGCTTTGTGGGGGTCCATCTAGTGGGAGGCGAGTCACCGTCCGCCAAATATTCAATTTGAGACTATTGTAAAGGTGGACGTCCGTTAGTCTCATTCAATAGCCCAGTAGCCAGCCCATCCAAATTCCATTCCATAGTCCTAGTTTAGATTTCCACATTTTCCATAGTTCCTACGTA
>DWGR01004080.1:0-11497 GCA_018247715.1 Heliconius burneyi | reverse complement strand
TTAGTGCAAAAGCCCGAAACAAGAACAGTTTCCAACATGGCGATTATCAATAACGCTTTGTCCTGTGACGCTGACGATGCAATTTCAACATTTTCATTGTTGATTATGAAACTTGGTCAATCAAACTTTGATATTTGTCTTTTATTAAGTTTTATTTGTAAATATGTAATTACAATTTGGGTTTGTGAGGCCAGTCGTAGCGTATAGTCACCGAGGCAGAGAATCGCACCTGTGGTAATCAAATATTTAATATTTTCATTTTCTCGTTCTAGTAAGTGTTTTAAGGTTTAGGTTCCCTTTGTGTTATTGTGTGTAACCTAGCAGGGTAGGTCCGATACAACGTGAAGCTTAAAATTGATTAGATATTAAAGGAGTAAAGTGATGTAGTCATTCTATCATAGTTTTAGCAAATCGCCGTCGTGGCGCAGCGGCACAAGGGTGTAACTGTAACGCGACGGTTATGGATTGGATCACCACTCGAGGAAGTGAAACATTTAATTACGTTTATGTTTCCATTTCTTCGCTCTGGTATCAAGGCAAGGCGGGGCGTTGAGTTCTGCCACTCGACAGGCATTGCCGCCAGAAAGTCGGGAGCGGAGTGTCTTAACACTGGGTTCCCTCTGTCTACACTGCTGTGTGCGGGATACAGCTTGAAGCAAAAATATATACATTTTTTGATGGAATGTTTAGGCACCACGACGGCTTCTTTTTTTTCATTAATGTCATTTTTAAAATTGTATTTATAGTAAATACATTAATACCTTAGAAATTGGAATGTCTTGTTATAAGACAAATTTATTTATTTATTAGTTTTTTATTATATTATTTGCATAATATGTAAAAAACTTAACTTATTAATGAAAGATAATATTTATATTTTCATTTACTTAGAGAAAAACCGTAACAAGGAACCAAAATATCAATAAAATAAATCGATTATTAGTTAAACTATTACTACTCTCCCATTATAACACGATTATACCCCTTTAGATATTAAATTTCATGATGTTATAGCCATCTTCACGCTGAATTTCAGGTCGATCGGTCCAGTGGTGTGGTTGAGATGTCGTTAATAGAGCTGTCAGTTACCCTTTTGATACTATGTTGTAGGTTATTTAGGAACATAATAATTTAAAATAATTAAATTAAATCAGCTTCACGCTGTATCACAGCATGGTAGGCACAGGCCTAGTGTTAAGACACTCCGTTCCCCACTTTCTACCGAACTCTGGAGGCATTGCGTATTGAGTGGCAGAACTCAACGCTGCGCGATGTCAGAGCGAAGAAATGTGTGCGGGATACAGCGTGAATCTGACTGAAGAATATATAAAATATATTCTAAATCACAATTAACTGGGACAAGAACATAAAGACATATCTCGACATATACGTATTTATCACAATATCGACAGCTCGTTTGGTGCCAGTTGAGTAATGTTTGACGCCAGCCACATTTACGGTACATTGTAGTCGCATAAATAACGGACGATTGATGATTGGTATTAGACATGTGCTAAATCATAACGAATTTTGAGATGGAAATGTTAGATTTTGGTACAAAATAATCAATGTGTTTCAAACCAGCGATAGCATGGAGTAATTTATCAAATTGCTAATTAGATTAGTACATTTATCAGTTTAAACAATGTTATTTAGACATAATATTTATATTCAAAGGAATATCATATAAAACATCTATGATATTTGTACAGCTTCACACTGAATCCCTCACACAGCATGATAGACAGAGGGTACTTAGTGTTAAGGTATTCCGTTCCCCACTTTCCGCCGAATTTTGGAGGCATTACGTGATGAGTGGCGAAACTCAACACCGCTCTACGCCTCGAAACTAAAGCGAAGAAATGAAAATATAAATAAATATTTCATTTCTTCGAGTGGGGATCGAACCCATAACTGTCGCGTTACAGTCACAGTCTTGTGCCGCTGAGTGACGACGAGCTAGTAGTTTAATTAGGATCTCGAGATCTTAATTTATTTGTATAGCACATAATAGTCCCTAGAATTTGGATATCACGTACCATAATTAACTAAAAAAGAAGTATTACAAAGTATATATACAAACCTACATTAAAATTCAAATAAAAATCGTAAAAATGTCACACGATCGAAATGTTTTGAAAAACAGTTATATTCTAATATATTACTTTAAGCAGTTACTTCAAGAATATAAACGGTAAGAAAACGTTGAATAATAAAAGGAAACCACCGTGAAAGATAAAATGTCGCCGGAAATAACATGTCAGTAGCGCAGCCATGACACTGCTCAAACTTCAATATGAGTGACAAGTAATTTGTAACAGCTAACTTTCACGTTTCATTGAATTATTATTGAAATTATAAACAAATTGTCTAAACTAGCATTTTGCCGTGGCTTCGCTGTTATATCTATATATTTTAAACCTATCTTTATAAAAAGACTAGCGGCCCACCAGTGGCTTCGCCCGCTTGAAATACATGATTATTCATTTAATAAACAGAATTAACTGAATGAATTATTTAATTTACTTATTCAGAAGCAGCCTTAAATGTTATATTATAAATTTGAGTAATATTCTTTGTAAAATAGCTGTAATGAAAATGCCCAAATCGAATCGAAAAATCTTTTTGCTTTCTATTATTCCTTTTAAGTGTCCCTCTATCCATTTCAGTCAAAAATACTAAATGTACCGACAAAATATTTTTACTTTTTTATTATATATAGAAATATGTTCTTAAATTTGTTTTAAAAATATCTTCTTAAGCTTTTACATAAAGTTATATTTCAGAATACAATAAAAGCTAGTATAAATAATTACAATAAAAGCTAACGACCGATTTTAAATTACTACAAGATATTAAATTCAGATAAAAAACCCCGTAAAAACTATTTACTGTCTAACATACATAAAATTTAACCACCTTAATGTCTCGATTTTCAATATACAAGAATAATAAACGTACGACATGAGATTAGATAGGTGTCAATAGCAGGACTATGCAAACTATCTGGCGGCATCGATGCAGAGACTACGTGATCAGAATTTTAGATGGCCTGTCGATTATAGGACTTTTGATGGGTAGGTAGACTGGAGAAGACTATACTTATCTAAGAGAGGTCTTACTGCAGTACGCGGTGGGAATTGTAAGCAACTGGCGAATTACAAACGAGGTTTAACTTGAGGATGAACTTTCTCAAGGCTGAAAGAAGAAACTTGAACAGGATGTGTTAGGGCATTCTGTTGTCCATATCTCATTTATATTTTTCGGAACAGGCGTCGTCGCGTTTCGTCTGACGCCGTTTTGAATTACTAGCTATGAAATTTAAATACTCGTATAATCGTTTCTCAACGTTGTTTCTCTGTGCGTACTTTTAGAAGTCGAAGGAAACATAAATAAAGGTCCTTTATTTTAAATGATTATTGCATAGCTCGACTCTCGGTTTAGAGTGAATAATTTATGTCGTTCATAATAAAAATATATAACAGGCATTAATATCACAATAATAAGTGTACATCTGTGCGTCTATCACAAGTCAGTCTTTTCAGTAAAAAAAGAAAAAAGAAATATGGTCTCTTTTATTTACCTCTTTCACATATAAATAAGCAAATACGATTATGAGGCCAGTCGTGGCGTTCCACAAATTGTGGTTGTAAAACCGACTGGTTGTGGGTTCAATTCCCACTTGAGGAGATAAAATATTTATTTAAATTTATATTTTCATTTTTTCGCTCTGGCATCGAGACAAAAGCGCGGCGTTGAGTTCTGCCACTCAACACGCAATGCCTCCAGAATACGTCAGAAAGTGGGGAACGGACTGTCTTCACACTAAGTTCCCTCTGTCTACCCTGCTGTGTGCGGGATACAGCGTGAAGCTGATTTCTTTTTTCAAATACGATTATCCCAAATTTTGGTACAGAATAATTGTGTCTGCTAATATAATAACCTTCATATTACCTTAACTGGTAAGTAACATTTTACTACAATGAAATTCTTTTGTTAATTTATTTACTATAAAAGTTCTAGACAGATTTTAAAATATCTTTTGAATATATAATACCACGACACGACAAGCACTCGCAATCAGAGATAGTATAGGGGACAATTTTGTGGCATTAGAAAATTGGTCTTAACCTGACGTCAGCTCGCAGCTCGCAATCAAAACGACGGCGAACACGCCTTGGGGGGGTCTTGGCGCGCAGTGTATAGCAAGTGAAGTCTCACCGGGAGATGAGAAATTGCAATTTGTTGATGCACCTGCTTGGTGAATCGCGGATAAGCTTTTGCTAATATAGATTGGCAAAATAATGTTTTTATTAAAAAATTATAATTTTGTTAAGAATATAATATTCCATCGTAATGTTTTAATATTCTTATTATGTTTAGACTAATTAGTTATGTAGAAAAACGGATGTATCTCGTGGGGTAGTTAGCAGAATAAGATCCGAGCGTGCTGATGGTATAATACAGCTAAATATACGTTTCAGCTGTGGGGATACCCCTACACCACTCAACGAAAGTGAGAACTGGAGAACGGAAACAGGATACAATATGTTAACTAAAAAAAACAAAGTTAAAAATAAGACATTAATAAAACTCACTCAGCCTCTTCGATAGTCTCCGACATGGCGAGGAAGACACAGTTGAGCAGAATAGTGGCCATGACGAAGTAGTCGAAGTACTGGTTGGTAGAGAGGTAGACGCACGCCCGCCGCACCGGCGACCACGGTGACCACCAGAAGAGGGACCGGGTCGCCGTAAACCGGTGAATGTAGTTCTTGCGAAATCTTTTTGATACCACGCAGAATGTCTGTAACAAGGATGTGTGTATTCTTAGTTGTTAAAATAATAAAAATTATTGAAAATGAATAAAATAACTAGGTCGTAGTGGCGCAGCGGCACAAGGGTGTGGAATGTAACGCGACGGTTGTAGGTTCGATGCCTACTCGAGGAAGTGAAATATTTATTTACGTTTATATTTCCATTTCTTCGATCTGGTGACGAGGCAAAGCGCGGCGTTGAGTTCTACCACTCAACGCCGCCACACAATGCCTCCAGAATTCGGCAGAAAGTGGTGAACGGAGTGTCTTAACTAATTAGCTAGCTTCCCTCTGTCTACTCTGCTGTGTGCGGGATACAGCGTGAAGGTAATTTATTTTAATACATAATTTTAAATGAAACTATTTAACCGGACTAATCTCGTATATTTTCTATCCATTTTCGATATCCGACGTTTCTTATACTTCGTGTTCGCGTGTAGACTAGTAGAATTAGATCATTATTTTATATAGAAATATTTTATACATATCTATAGTATCTGTTATAAACGCGGCGCTTGTAGGTTCGATTTTGAATTGGTGAATAATATTTTCATGTCTTCGCACTGGTAACAAGGTATTATGTTCCACCACTCAACTCGCAATGCCTCGAAAAATATAACGAAAAGTGGCGAACAGGGTGTTTTAAGACTAGGTTTCTTTCTGCCTACCTTGCTAAATGCGGGATACAGGGTGAAGCTACAAAACATCTACATTATAAATGTTTAACTTATCACAATATATAATTTTCCTTAAAATATCACTCTAGAGAAAATTTTTAAGTGAACCAATGGCATCAAATTATGCCATCAATAGTTTTAAAAGCTTACATGACTGTGATATCAAAAATCTTCAGCCGCTCTCTATATTTTATAACATTGGCAATGCTGTTTGTGAGAAAACTTATAACTTAACTTCGGGACTTCCCCATCACTGACAGGAAAATAGAATTATTCGAACATACTTTGGTTAAATTTATCACGAAGTTAAACATACTTAACTCTGATAACTCGAGTAAGTACGAAAACAATATTTGGGTCGGGAGCTTATTGTTACGTAGTTCCACACGGCCACCTTCCTTTATTAAGTTAGTGTACGTAGAAATGTATTTATTTATACCTTTTGAGGAAATTTCTATATTAGTATTAAATTAGTTCTAAATAAATGCCCAGAAGGCAAGATTTTCAAAAATATGAAATACTCATTCGAGTGTTCCCCTCCACGGAAATCTTTAGTAAAAGGCGAAAGATTTACGCGTTTTGAAGGGAAACCAGAGAAGATAATTTCGCCATAAGTCCTAAAATTTGTCCTGAAAACATTTCGATAGCGCGATTCAGAAATGTAACTAAATGGTACAGCTCCATCTATCGGTGGATGACATTAGATGACTTTATTTCAAACATGAGGTTAGTGCTGTTAGCCCTATTGGCTTTTACAGCGACACCGGTTGGATAGGGAAGAGGGTACATTGTCCCTGAAGAAATGCAAGCATTAAGTGGCTGCCTGTGAGGAAGTCGGCGACTGTAAGGGTGCCCCCTGCGGGACTGAGATGACCAGCGAATATATTGAGTACAATAGCATTTCAACTTTGTCATATTTTTTGTGATGTTTTTCACTACTGGGCTAAATAGTGACAGGTAGCCTATATTCATATAGAAAAGCAACATTTTTTCTCGCATAGGGGAGAAAGATGGAACGTAGGATACCTACACATTGTCTCCTATTTTGGTGGGATTTAACGCCGCCTTTAGTTAACCAGAACAGTGAAGTTGAAAAAAATTAGATATTGATATTTGCCCGAGTGAGGATATAATCTACAACCACTGTAATTACATATATTATTAATATATATTTTTAATATTTAACATTTTCTTAATAAAAGCATACAAATGTATATTTTAAAATATTTTTAATACACTGAGGTATTTGACGCTAGTACCTAGTTTCCTAACGCTTATTAAAAAAGAATAGCCGTATAATTAAATATTTGTTTGATTCAACAAAGCAACAAAATGATAGGTCATACAATTCCCAAGTTACAGTACATGAATTAATAATCTCTACGCAAATAATATATCATATACTTTAATATCTGCATTGCGGATTTTCAATGCTCCTACCTAATTCCTATATATAATAATAAATAGGCTTATCTTCTTAAAAACTCAGCTTCACGCTATATTCCATACACAGCAAGCCAGGGGAAAAATAGTGTTAAGACACTCCGTTCCCCACTTACCGCCATTTTTTTTCGTAGGATTGCCTATTGAGTGACGGAACTCACGCCGCTTTAGTTTTGCTGCCAGAGCGAAGAAATGAAAATATTAATAAATAGAAGTCATTCCTTTCGTTACAGTCACATCCTCATCGTCTTGTGCCTCTGCGCCACGACGGACTCTATCTATCTTCTCTCTTATATTCTTAATTTGTCACCTATATCATTTGGAAAGTTAATTTCAGCTGCAAAAGTGGTTTTCCCTGTAGATACTTCTGGTACTAATTGAGCTTAAAATACCCGGGTTTTAAATCCCACGTGCAGTGCAGGTAATAAATTAAATCATTAAATATTATCTTGTGATCTTCTGAACGATGAGTCTTGCCTTAATTTTGGAATTTATTAATATCTTATTATCTTATGCATTTTTATTATAATAATTGGATTATAAAATATAATTTATTGAGACATATAGGTACAAACGTTACAAGTAAATAATTATGATGTTTAATTAATAACAGTAATAAAGAATATTTAGGTTTCGGAGGTCGGTCGGCACAACCGCGTGACGTTTGTAGGTTCAATTCCCACTTGAGTAATAAAATCATCTAAAATTAAATTAAATCAGCTTTACGCAGTATTCTACATACATCAGGGTTCGGCAGAGGGAACCTAGTGTTAAGACAGAGGTTATTTGTATTGGCACGTGTTGAGTGGCAGAACTCAACATCGCGCTTTGCCTCGATAAGAGAGCGAAGAATTGGAAATATAAACGTAAATAAATATGTCACTTCCTCGAGTGGCGATCGAACCCACGACCCTCACGTTACAGTCACACTTTTGTGTCACTGCGCCACGACGGCCACATCATCTGATTAAAATATAACACATATCTCAATTTTTTATTTTCAAAAGCTTCAATAAGTAAGCTTAGTATACAGTGGGAGAGTAAACATTGCTCTAACATAAAGTCAACAAAGGTATTAAATCACAAGAACACATAAACAATTAAATCTTAATTGGGTCCGTGTTTCTCAAACTTTCGACATATAATGTACGAACTTGGCAAATTACAATTAGTGTCGTGAACACCGCTGCTCTGGTGTTTTTAGTTTTAATATAACAATAAAATAAACTGTTTTAGTTCAATTTTAATGAAGAATTAAATTTGGATTTAAAATTTGGTTTTAAAAACTAATACAGTGAGCGAGGTCGTCGTGGCGCAGTTGAACAAGCGTAGCGTAAACGTGAGAGGTTGGTGGATCGATTCCCAATCGGTGAAATTAAATATTATTAATTTTCATTTCTTCGCTCTGGTAACGAGGCAACGCTGTGCCTTGGCATTGAGTTCCGCCACTCAAAACGCAATGTCTCAAAACGAAAGGTGGGAAAGGGAAGTGTCTTAATACTATATTCCCAGGTTCCCTCTACCTACTCTGCTATATTCGGACCCAGCGTCGAAGCCGGACTTATAGCTCAGATAAAAGAGAAAGATTACATATATTTTTCGGCATTATTTTTTTCAACATAGTTATATATGAGATATAAATGATTATATACATATAGTTATAAGGTTCTAGCAGGCTATATATAACTATACAGTAAGAACCGAAAGCTCTACCTTTTGTGACCCGCAAGCCTCGCTGTAAGCTTTAATTCAGCATTCTGCGGTCACACGCGGCTGACCATATTTAAGGCTTTTTAGTTCAATTACGCCCGTATCTCTAATGAAATAACCAGATCATGCTATAATATATGGTCATTCCATTCATTCATGTAAATTTTTCATATCTACAGCATTTTGATATAGTTTTTTGACACTATGTGTTCCGCTTTTTGCTACATTTGAATAGTGGAACTCAATGCCACTTTCCACTATGTTAGTTGTTACGTGTGACTGTAAACGTGACAGTTGTGGGTTCGATCCCCACTCGAAGAAGTGATTTATTTATTTACGCTTATATTTCTATTTTCTTCGCTCTGGTATCGAGGCAAAGCGAGGCGTTGATTTCTGCTACACAATGACTCCAAACTTCGGCAGAAAGTGGGAAACGGAGTGTCTCACACTAGGTTCCCTCTGTCTATCCTGCTATGTGCGGGATACAGCGTGAAGTTAAAAAATAAATAATATCGTACTGTAATAATTTTACTATTACATTTTAACAGCTGGTGTTACGGTATCTAAAATTTCTATAGTCGGCCATGTTAAAAACTTGTCATTCTCTTCATTCATCAAGCTTTAGGTCTTCAAATAACAATGGAGCCAAGTCCTAATAAAGCTTACCGGTACGCAATATCCCTTGATACTTTTTTTACATATACCTTCATATGAGAATCTTTATATAGAGTTGTTATTGTATTCTCGGTCTTAGTTTAAGTCAGTTAAGAATTATTTTTGCTTGATATAATGCGTCGAATTTGTGATCCATAATTTAGGAATGCTTGGCTTCATACTTTATTCTACACTTGAATGTTGTGTAGTATTATTTAACATTTCTGAACTTAGGTATATTGAAAAAGATTATTAAAGCACAAAATCTTTGTTACGTAATGATAAATTATCTTTTTTTTTATGGAAAAAGCATGGCAAACGAGCGTACGGGTCACCTGATAGTAAGTAATCACCGCCGCCCACGACACCGCGTAATACCAGAGGAGCTACTGGTGCGTTGCCAGCTTTTGAGGTGGTTGGGCGCCGGAGCCCGGCATTACCTAATGCGAAACGCAGTGGCATAAAGCTACTACTTTACGCCGGTTTTAAATGCCGGGGGTGGTAATGATCCGGTCGAGTCTGTCCATGCGTGTCGCCATTGCTGGCGGCGTGACTCTCCCACTCGTACTTTAGTCGCCTCTTGTGACACCACCAGTACCAGGGTGATCCTATTCTAAGCCGGGAATACACGGCTAACTATTATCTGTTCTATTCTGTTCTTTCATAACGGCGTTCCAAGCGTGCCAGTTAAGCATATATCACTTCGTCAATGTCACGTTGTATGGAGAACACACGAAGGAGATTGTTCGGTAAAAAAGAGACTATATTACATAATAGAAGAATGCCATCAAAAAGAAGTCTAGTCAAAGTGTTCCTTCACCTATAAATTACTATATCTCTCAAATTGACTTGACAGTTAGTTGCTTCACTTTTTTTTTGGAAAAAAGGACAAAGCAAACGAGCGTTCCGGTCACTTAAAGGTGACACCGCCGCCCACGACATCAGAGGAGCTACAGGTGCGTTGGCGGACTTTAAGGTGGAGATAGACGCGCTTATCTCATTTTTAAATAAAGTCAAATATAATAAAATATATAAAAAATCAAATATTTATCTATAATTCAATAAATATTTAATTATATATATTGCCTTCAAGTATTTTCTTCCATGTATATACGCAATAATATATTTTGTTGATGCCTCTTAAATCCACAATGCTAAATGTTTTGTTAAAACTATTTATATTACTTGATATAACAAAATATGATTATAGATGATGATACACTATATTTCCATTAAGAAACTCCCTACTCCAGCTCGCAGTACTCACGTTGAGTAGCGGATCTCAACACCTTGTTACCGTAGCGAGAAAATGAAAACATTAAATATTTATTCGTATGGAAATCGAACCAATAACTTTAGCGTAAGCCAAAAAATAACATATTCATAATGGATTCAAGACATTATACACAAGACAAATCTTAATAACCAAAAGAGAAAATACCAATAGCAAAGCCACCCAATGTGCTTACTTATAATAAAATCCTTAAAAAGATTTCGTATATGTAGGAGACCCGATATATTTTGTTTATGAATGCTCGGTAGCCCCTTCGGTTCAATAACATGAAAAGAGAATAATGTTTTTGTTTACGTCAGTTGCTCTATTTTATTACTAGCAGCCTGCCAGCGGCTTCGCCGGCTTGAACTATATGATTATTCATTTAATAAGCAGAATTGACTGACAGTCATATGTGTTGATGTCAATGAGTAATTTAATTTACTCGTTCAGAAATAGCCTTCAATATAAATTATTGATTTGGGTAAGTATTTATAATATTCTTTGTAAAATAACTGTAATGATTGCATATTACAAAAAATACCCAAATCGCATCGAATAACTAAATGAATTGGATATCGAATCGAAAATATTTAATTGAAAACCTTCTTCTTATTTTAAAAGTCGATTAAAAATATAAATTAGATCATTCATTTGTTTCGTTTTCTTTGTCCCCACAGCAGAGTAGCGTTTTGACTCTAGGCTCTCTAACGCTACTGTGCTTTGGGTATATATTCTCTGCCTAAACTCAAAGCATTGCGTTGACTTGCGGAACTCAACGCCGTACTTATGATTCATGTTATCCTAAAAACTTTTGGACGAAATCATTTTGAAAACGGCTTTTTGTGTCATACACATTGTATTTACTAAAGCTAATGAGTTTTCATGTTAACAAATGATATTACTCATATGTATTAGATGGA
>DWGR01004079.1:0-11499 GCA_018247715.1 Heliconius burneyi | reverse complement strand
TTAAAGCAAATATATATATTTTTTCCAATTATAATATAAAGAATTTTAAAATGTAAAGAACCTAGAATTGTAAAGATTAACTGTTAACATGACTATTGTGGGTTCGATTTCTATTAGAGGGAAAGCCTTTTTCACTATGTAGTAACACGGTAGTTGAAGGGAAACCTAGAGTTTGAGTCCTCATTTTTTACCATTTTCCACTTATTTGGAGATATTTGGGAGCAGAACTCAGCAGCGTGTTTAATTTGAATGGGAATCAAACGCATAACCGTCACGTTTACAGACAGACACTGTAATATCTAAAATTTAATTTATAAATAAACAAAATTCTGTTTAAAATACCATCTCGGTATTGTTACTTGGTGCATATCATGAAAGCGACAAACTAGGGACTTTAAGTTTTAAACTTCAGTAAAAATATCTCAAGTGCCCCACTGGGAATGCTTTAGATAATTCGAAATAATATAATTTAAAAAATGCTATACCTTATTATTATTATTTTGTATTTAATAACTTTGAGTTACTAAAAAAACATCTATATTTTTTTAACCATTCGAAAATAATAATACTTGGCCTAACATTTTTTTTGTTCTAAAACATTTTTATTGTAAATCAAAAGAACTATATTTATTTTTTTATTTCTTGATTATTTCGTAAAAAAATTTTTCATCAAGCCAGAGTAAGCGGAGTGTATAGACACTCGTAATATGGCCTAATTCTCGAGACATTGCGTAAAGTTGAGTGGCGGAACATAAGCGCAATTTGTAACCAGAGGAATGAAACCAAACTAATTAATTGCCTCAAGTCAGAATCGAATCCACAATCGTCGCGCTTACAATCAGTCCTCTATTTAATTTTCAACATATTTTACAAAGTATTATTAATAAACAGGCGGATCGTCCGATCGCGTTGACAATGGCAAAATCATTAAAAGATTTGAATAATAAAAAAATACAAGAGGGGCGACAGTCACTGTTGCATAAGTAATTATAACAATTATTTTTTGATAGATAATAAATTATTTCTGACACTTCGTGCGATTCGAGTTCGCAGATAAAAAACTGTTACAGATTAAAAATTGTATAATTATATATTTTTATAAATGCACCATTGTTAGATTATTTTAGCGAATTAAATACAAATTGCACTAAATAAGGCAAGGAAATTTATTTATTTTTTGTTATTTTTTGTTCGTAGAAAAATAATTCTTCTTCCGTGTAGGCAGATGGAATCTAGTGTTAAGACACTCCGTACTTAACTTTTCACCAAAATTTTCACACATTTTATTATAGCGAAACTCAAGGCGACGATGCCTCATTCCCAGAAAGAACCTGTACCTGAATGAGAATCGAACCCACAATTATCTCTTGTACGATCGAACTCCGCCCCTGCACGATAAGGACTTAAATATTTAAAGCCATTGCACATTTATCACAACAAAATCAAACCTACACTATCTTAACTATCATTAACAATAAAAGATTCATACAACATTGCATTGAATTCAATACATTATATATAAAAATGCATAAAAAAACCAAGTCGAGGAGCAAAAGGACCACGTGTGTTTGTCACCCCCATCCCAAGACAGATGCCTTTCTCATTCAAATCAAGTTATTATATTTAGATCTCTGGTGCGCTATTCTGATTGACTTTTTGTGTGGCTCTTTTAGAAAGTTTAGATTCGTATTGTTTTGGTTTCACTATCTATTTTTACGGTGGTTAAATAATATTTCGGGTATGTTTTAGGTTCCTTTTTTCTCCGGTGTAGCTCAGTAGGTCAAGTTCTGGCTGTAAACACTATATATGTGGATTTGATATCTAGACGTGGAAATAAAATGTTTTCATTAAAATTAATAAATAAATTATTTTCAAAATTAAATCGGCTTCACATTTTATCCCGCACACGGCAGGGTAGGCAGAGGGGACATAGTGTTAAGACACTTCGTTCCCTACTTTTTTCCCACGTTGAGTGACGGAACTCAACGCCACGTTTTCGACACCAGAGCGAAGAAATGGAAATATAAACGTAATAAATATTTCACGTCCTCGAGTGAGGACCGAACCCTCAACCGTCACGTTACAGTCACACCCTTCTGCCGCTGCGCCACGACGGCCTGTACAATTTCTCTTTTATTTTCATTTCTCTCCTATATTGAGATACACAGCGGCGTCTAAATCCGAGAGACAGTATCCGAAAAAATAACTATTTGTAATGTCGATACTGAGCATATTAAAAGAATGGTACCCCCATCTAAAAAAAAATCTTTTCCTATGGTATCATTGTACGGAAAGAACTCCTAACTACCTACTATATAACTCCTTCTATAATTTTCTTAGAAATGAATTCATGAACCTATATGAACAAAAAAACAATAATGACGAAATGTGCAATACATTTCGTTTTTTTCTTTAAGCAATTACTGATATTCAAAAATACATATTTTGGGTGCAAGTTGCAGTTGCATTTGTTGAATTAAACAGAGGGCCCGCATCATCTACTTATAATTGGTTTTACGCCACATGGGCTATAGACTTGTTTGACTGGTAGAAATGGCACATTATTTCTTATTTCTAAAACTTTCAAATCAAATATATAATAATAATAATTTTAATTATTATACAAATTACAGTAAATATCAAAAGTATAATCTATATGCTATGTTTATTAAACAGAAAGAATAAAGTGATATAATTTTTAATTATAACTTTTAATATATTTTTTTCAGCGTCGCGCTGGATCCCGCGAGACGGAGGGAACTTAGTGTTATGACACTTCGATTTCGACTTTCAGCCAAATTCACAATGCATTGCATAAGTGGCGGAATTCAACGCCGCGCTTGATAATACATACAAAACAATCGAAAATGTATGCCTAAAATTGTTTTTCTTCACAAAAAGTCCTGTCTAAAATTTCCTAACTCTACAATTTCATTCATTTGTTTCCGAGTCGTCATTTCTCTAGTATATTTGAAGAATATAATAATGACGATTAATTAATGATGGCTGATTGTGGTGAAACAATGACGCGGCCAAGATGACTTGCATGGGGGTCTGATGGGGGAGTATGGTAATATAGCCAATTGGGTTTTAGTTTGGTGGTGAAGGAAATGTTAGCTAGTATTAGTTTTTTTATTACGATTTGAGGTCAGTGGCATGTTTAGATCTTTTAAATTAGTTTAGTTTTATGTTTATGGACTTAAAGAAAATAGAAAATTTTGTTTTTGAAGGAATTTCGTGAAATCATCCTAAATTTCACTTTCTAAGTCTCAGTAGTTTTGTCATTGTGTGTATGTTAATAAGTAACTTGATAGGTTTAATATTATATAGCAATACATTTTTCTTATTTATATTAATAGTCACTTGAGTGTCTTATCTCTAAATATGTTAATTTATTCACTTCGTATCATGGCAAAACGCGGCGTTTAATACCGCCACTAAACAAAGCCTCAAAAAATCGTAACTTGGTGGAAAACTAGAATCTCTAAACAAAATGTTTTATTCATCTAAATAATACTCAACCTGAGCGGCTTCGTCCGCTTGGACTTTAGGAATATTAAAATAAATTTATGATGTAATTTTAAGTTAAAACACTATTTTCTGTTATAATAAATATCTAAGCGTAATAGCATTACGTTGTAAAGGTATCGAACCCACAACCGTCACAAAGACGCTATCTCACTGAACCGCAAACGTCAATATTATTATTATACGAGACAATGTGTATTTCACCATCCAATTTGCATTTATTTAATTCCCGTATCAACTTTCTCATTACTCCAGCCTTTTGAGGACGTTCTTTATTTTTTAATGCTATCTTCATTAAGACTCATTAAGATTTTATATTTCTTTTTTTAAGCATATATGCCTTGTATTTTAAGCCTGAAGCACCTCACTATTTGGATATATTTTTTTTTTGCTTATTTATAGACACTGCTATGTAAAGTGGCGGGACTCTACACTGCATTTGCTTAATTCTCTCCTAAGAGACTAAAATGTTGTATTAAAAAAATATATATATTTGCCGTACACAGCAGACAAACCGTTAACTTAATATTTATACACTACGTTCTCCATTAAGAAATCTGCTGAAAGTGGAGAACGGAAGTGCGTTCTCCACTTTCAACAGATTTTTTAAACAATACCAGAGCAAAGAAACAAAAATAAAACAACCAGCAATTATCCTAGATACTATTCAAATTAATTCATGACATGTTTCTCACCTGCATTTTTCTACTTATTGATACAAATATTGAAATCTAGCGATGAAAGTAAAAAATAATCAGCTTCACGTTGTACCTTGCATTGCAGTGGGGCAGGGCATTGGGTGTTGGCGGAACTCAACGCCGGGCTTTTGCCTTGGTGCAAGCGCGAAAGAATGAAAATATTAATAAATAATAATCCATTATCCTGAGTGGGCATCGAACGACTGTGTCAATTAAAGTAAAAAATATGGAGGCCGTCGTGGGTTCGATTACCATTCGAGGAAATGAAATATATATTAAACCGGGAATTAAATAAGCGGGATACAGCGTGAAGCAAAAAAAAAACAACAAAAGATATACCTACTATAGATATATAGATATAAGATAGATACATATGAGAGTCAAAGACAACACCTCTTTTGTTACTGCCACCGCAAAAAGCTATCCATTCCGAACAGAACAATTACGATGAGTATAGGAAAAGTGCAATACATGGTAACATCTTCTATCCTTTGATGGCCTCCATTTGTGCAGAGTAATGTGTTGCAGAGAGAAATATATTTTTTTAAATATGTGGAGATAGAGAGCTTAGCTTTCAAAGTTTTAAGTACTGGTATTTAGCATTTTGCCTTAATTTATTGATAAAAGGTTATATTTGAGCAAAATGTTGCGTTAAGTTACGTAATGTCTCAAGAGTAAGCACATTTTTCATAAATTCCTCTCTGAAAAGACAAACTTTATAAATAATTATCGAAATAAAGTCCCTTTTTAGTGGACCTTGAAAAATAACGTAAATCTACAAAAAGCTTTCTACAACAACTACTCTGTCGCCTATTATCGAAATGCACATCGCGGTTTTTCCTAAGGGTTGAATATTGGTATCAGCATCCGATTTGAACTCGTGTACCTCTTTATTCCAATAGGTACAAGGTTCAAATTCCCTTGGATAGTTGAAAAAATATAGTTGTTTCAAACCAACGTTGGTGGCATTACCGAAATTGTAACTACAAAGTCTTCAAAAGGCGTACGTTCTTGTTGTTCGATAGGTTTGTATGTGTTTTTCCATATTTTTCACTTTTACTTTTGTTCGATTTTTTGTAGTTTCACATTCCCTCCTGCAAATAGCAGGATAGGCAGAGGGAATCTAATGTTAATGTACTCTGATCTCCATTTTCTGCCAAGTTTCGAGACATTGTATGTTGTGGGGCGAAACTCGATACCGCGTTTAACCTTATTACCACATCGTATTATTAACTATTAAATATTTCTTTTCTTACAATGGGAATCGAACCCACAACCTGTAGGTTTGTCGAGTTTACACTCGCACGTTTCTGCCTCTGCGCCACGATGATGAAAATAAGTTTCCCCAGCTTAATTGAAAGAGGACGAGAGAGTAACGTAGGGGCACAAAGTGTGACTGTAAAAGCAAATGGTTGTGTGTTCGATTCCTACTCGAGGAAATGACACGCTTATTTAAATTTAAATTTACATTTCTTTGCTCTGGTTAAATTCCGCCACTCTAAACTCAAAGCCTCCAAAAATTTAGCGGAAAGTTGAGAACGGAGTATCTTAACACTAGGTTCCCTCTGCCTACACTGATGTGCGCGGGTATAGTGTACCCACAGCTTTTTTTAACTATAACAATATATACTACTACTAATACTGTATTACGGACGTTTACTCAAAAGACTTAACTGCATAGTTACGTTTAAATTTGGTCCAAGGGATAGCAGATACTATATTTTTAAAGTTCTTTTTATGGTATAAAGCCGTCGTGACGTAAGGGCACAATTGTTTGACTGTAACGCTCCGGTTGTGGGTTCGACCCCCACTCGATGAAATGAATTATTATTCCTTAAGATTTTATGCTTAATATTTTCGCCTACTCAGGGCCCAGGTTCGGCCTCATATGGAGTACTGTTCTCATCTCTGGGTGCATCCCGGTATCAGCTTAACACATTTGATCACATACAACGTAGAGCCGTTCGAATCATTACGGACCCAATAAGCTGTGAAAGGCTTGACACTTTGGCTTTACGTAGAGACGTCTCTTCGCTGTGTGTTCTGAAGAACTGTTCGACCTGTTACCTGCCGCTGAATTTTCTAACCACATAGTACGTTGTACGGTTAGGTGTCGCAATTAAACACTTGAATGAACTACTTTATTATAATAATTACATTGCTATTTAAATGCTAAGTACTAAAGATATACATCACTTAACATCAGGTGACCCGACAGCCTGTTTGCCAGGACCCTTTTCCATAAAAAAAGTTCCGTCACTCAACACGCAATACCTTGTAAACTGGATGGAAAATGGGGAACAGAGTGTCTTTACGCTAGGTTCCTTTGCCTTCCTTATTTTCCAATAGTAAATATCTCTGAGGGACTTTCACGCTTATTCACACCGCATGCCGCACATAGCTGAGTACACAGAGGGAATTTGGGGAGCTAGTGTTAAGACACTCCGTTCCCATAAAGACAATTCCACTCTGCATGCTGAGTGGCCAAATTCAGTGCTTTGTTTTTTTCCTCTAGAGTGAGGAAATTTGAATATTAAATTCATTGATTATTACCCCGAATCAAATACACAACCGTTGCGATTACATTCGAACGACCGGAAACGGGAACCAAAATGCCGCACAGCGTATGACTATGTACGCGGTTGAGGGTTCCCAATTCCCAAAGAGAGAAGTGAAATATTTCCTCGCTCCCGTAACAAGGCAAGGTGCGCTGTTAAACACCGCTACCTCCCACCCCGTACGCCATACAATTCAATCAAAGCGGCGCGACCGGCTTCTGTTACAAAAATATAGTTCAACATTAATAATGTATGAGGCTTAAACACTATTATGAGTCGTCGTCTTAATTCAGTGTTTAAATTATATTTTTTTATTGACGCGTCATCGCGACTCGCGTCAGTTCTGACGTGGTTGAATATGGATGGATTTTTTTGTTTTTTTTAAATAATATGATTTTTGTTGAGTGACTTTGAAAAAGCGGAAGTGACACGATTTTTTTCTAGGTTCATACAGGATGTTAAAGGGGAAGGAAGAGAGAACCTAGTATTGAGATACTTCATAATTAATTTTTCACCCAATTTTCAAGACGATACGTGTTGAATGGCTGAATTTATTGCCGCTCTTTGTTTGTGATAAGGAATCATACTCACAAATGTGACGTTTACGTCAGATGCAGTAGACGGGATACTTATAAGTTTAATTTAAGATAAGTTAAAATACCGTAACATAATAAATAAAATTTGTAAAATGTGAACACAATAATTATGTAATATAAATTTTAATAAATATTTAATTTCGTCGAACGGGTATCGAACCCACAACCAGTCACGCTTACAGTCATACTTTGTGCCCCTGCGCCACTGGCCTCGAAACCTATTCCTGGTCAGTAGGTTTAAAGTTAAATAACATAAACGTCGAAACAAATTAAAAAAAAGTGACTGAAATGTTCATAAATATGTATTTCTTTGGTATTTTTTTTTTATTTTAAGTCGAAAAGATCACTGTCTATGGCATAAAGAAAAAAAAACAGTACGATTTTCGCCTTCAAATCAACATTTAATAGAAACAAAAAGTCAACGCAAACATTAGAAAGTGGTGTATCTGACAGCTGTACCTATAGGTACCCCTTCGATGGCATTGACGGATTTTGATATAAAATATGGATATGCCAATAAAAGATTTTTATTCTTCACTTTGGTCTCTGTATATATCTAGACAGAGAGAACCTAGTGTTACCCCCCATTTCCCAGACATCAATTGTAGAAACAAAGCGTGTTGGCTGGCGGAAATAGCGCCTCTTTTTGTCTTATTACCAGTGGAAATTGAACCTTCGCCTTTGCAGTCAGACGCTGTGAGAGTGTGCCACGATGGCAAATTTTGTTTTATGTTTATCTTCCCCTACTACCAGAACCTTATCTCTAAAAAAATATACCAAAATTTTAGAGTAATTAATTTCGCTAAGCCAGTACTTAACCAGTTCTTATTTCCATCATATCCATACAAGTCTACCGCTGGTTTCCATAAAAAAAGAAAGAAAAAAAATAAACGGGCGGGGGCGCAAACATCCCTTCTTATGCAAATTCCGTTTGATTCCTTAGTGTCGTTATTAATAATTAATTTCCAAATGATTTATTAGCTTTCCTTATGAAAAATTCCATAAAAGTTAATTAGATATACATTTTTATTGGGAAAGGGGTATTTTTTAACACGTTTTTTTCTCTCTCTCTTCTGTTTCAATAGAATTAATTATAACGCCGAGACTTTGCTGAACAGAATTTACTTTTCTTTACTTTGAATTTCTCGGTTGATTTGTGATGAAATTGTAAAGGAATGGTTTCTCAGTTATTTTTTTTAGGTAGCTTTTAATAAAATGTCAATCAATATTATGACTTCCATTTCGTAACTCTGATGTTGAGGCAAAGAGCGGCGTTGAGTTCTGCCACTCAACACGCAATGCCTCTAGAATTCAGCAAAAAGTGTGTTTTAACAATAGGTTCCCTCTCGACCTCGACCAAGAGATCGTGTGCAAGATACAGCGTGAAACTGATATATTTTATTTTAATATTATGAGTAAAATCAGTTGTTATGCTGGAATTAATTTACCGATTTTTTATTATAACATTAAAAAAAGCTTTACGCTTTTTACATCATAGTAGGTAGACAAAGGGAAACTAGGGTTAAAACACTATCACATCTGGGCCACAGCGAGGAAATTAAAATAAATATAATTGTTCCTGAAGTAGGAATCGAACTCACAACGATCGTGTTACAGTCAAACGCTGTCTCAGTATCGCTATAAACAAATTATGAAATGAACTATATTAGTGTAAAGGTGTAAAATAAACCAAATGAAATCAGTGGAGCCGGACTCGTGTACGGAGAGTTCCGTTCCATTAAACATCTTTAAAGATGGCAAAAAAATCACGTTTGTCGTACGGAAGTCCCCTTAAGTATTTTTTATTATCTATTTTAGTAAGTATTGTAATAGGGGCAACAGAAATAGATCATCTGTAATATTTCAACTGTCCAATTATTACGCTTCATGAGATACCTGCCTAGCCTGGTGACAGACGGACAGACAGACAGTGAAGTCTTAGAAATAGCCTCACTTAACCCTTTGGATACGGAACTCTATAAAAATTTTAACGAATAAAAGTAAATATGACGTCGTTGATACAGGTGCATGCCTCTACCGCTGTCTGGCTGCACGCGATAATTATAGGTTCGAATTCCGCCCGGGGGTATTGTATTCAAAATACCCATAGGCAGGCATTCCTCCAATACACGGTTACGGATCGTTCGGTATGATAGAAATACTGTGTCTAAATAAGCTAAAGGCTGGAAACACAATTAATAAATTTGTATTTTCTAGTTATTTTCAAGCTGTATCTGAAACATACCAGGCTAGGCAGAGGGAACCTGGGAGCACTTTTAGCATCACGCTGTATTCCGCACACAGCAGGATAGCCAGAGGAGAACTAGTGTTAAGTATGTTCCCCATTTTTCGCCCAATTCTGGAAATATTACGTATGGAGTGGCGGAACTGAACGCCGCGTTTTGCCTTGACGCCAGAGCGAAAATTAAAATATCGCAAGAAATTATTTTATATAACTATAACTACTTATTTGCACCGCAATGGTTCGCTTTGCAATGTTATTGAGTAATACTGGAAGATTGTCACGAATTCATTTCTTTGTTCTCGAAATCTGTCGTCATTTTACTATTACGATTTGTAATACAGTTTAAATTTCGTTTGTTTTAAATTTGTTTCTTATATTATTAATGTAAATTAAATTATATGATGACGTTTAAAAATGGACAGGACTGGGTTGTTGTGGGCTAGAATTTAAAATGGGGAAGAAATATTTAAAATAGTTTAGGATTTACAATGAGAGAATATGTTAGTTAAATATTTTTTTAAACTTAATGTAATATACCGCACGTATTACGGTAGGCACAGGGCACCTGGGAATCTAATGTTAAGGCACTCTGTTTCTATTAAGACTACCGCTCTCCATTGTCGCCGAATTCTGGAAGCATTGTGTGTTGAGTGACGGAAGTCAATAACGCACTTTGCCTCATTATTAGCGCGAGGAAATATATATAATATGAATACTTCATTTACTCGAGTGGGAATCGAATCCACAACCAGTCGTGCTTACAGTCACACGATTGTGCCCGTGCACCATGGTGAATCATTAATTGTCAGTGAACATTACCATTTTCAAATTACTTAATGTAAAATTAGATTATAATTAGCTTAAAGAGAAATTTCATGTGGCATTGTACTCAGATAAAACCTAGTGCCAAGACACTACGTTCTCCCATTTGACAAACTATACTAACAGTTAGTGGAGTCAGAGTAGGGTAGAATTAGTATCTAAATACGAAGCAGAAAGCTAGGTTTTTTAAGACACAAAAAAATAACGATATTAATTATTAACCAACAACTTTTTAAAAAGTCGAAGCTAACTAGCTTAAAGAACTTACGTATAATAAAAAATAAATAAAGAAATTAAAACAAAAAGCCATAAAAAATTTCAAAACAAAAATATTATTTAACCCACACAATAGTAGTACAAAATTATGTGGAAACCAAAGTCCACTTGACTTGTAAAGAGGACCTTTTAGGTTCATTCACTTGTATCACATACAAAAAAATACTTTAATTCGCAAATTTTGACACAAAACTGATAAAATATATTAAAGGTATATTATTTATAATAGAATTAATAATTAAATATAGTTTTTAAATGAGAAAACCTCTTAAAAATGATAATTATTTCACGATAAGTGACACACACCGCCATCTTGTGGCGAGAAGCGCGGGAAAACTAAAAACATGACTTTTGGTGACTGCCAGTATAGAAACAGTGTATGTTTTATATTACTAACAGATTTTTATTATTATTATTAGATAATCGATTATTGAAACTATTAAATACATAAGTTTTCTAATAGGTAAAATTTTTATTGAGGTTTATTTGCATTAAATTTCAATTTAATGTCATTTGCAATTTTTTTTTTGTTGTTCGTCTATTACAAAAAATATACGAATAGTAATCAGTTTAGGTGAATTACTTGTATGAAATAATAATTATTAGAAAAATATTTATGTTGCAAAAAATATTTATTATTTATTTTTTTAAAAATCGAGATATGTCATTAGATTTCTGTATCGATGAGAGTTACCAATCGCGTGAACGAACCTAGTAACCGAATTTCGGATGGCGCGAAACAAAAACTGACCTACATTCGCGCCCTACCGAGTTCA
>DWGR01004078.1:0-11499 GCA_018247715.1 Heliconius burneyi | reverse complement strand
CTCCGACGGATGCCCACAGTTTGGCTTTTTGTCACGTTCCACGTGACAGATACTATTGAGTTCCAGGATTGCTTGAAGTTTCGGATAATAGCGTAACATAATGGTCAAAAGTATTTTTAAATGTTGTTTGTTTATTGGATTTTGGAATAGATTGTATGAAATAATTATTTAAAATGATTACTTAATAACTAACACTTTATATATTTTTAGTTGTAATAATAATATAATAAAATATATATTTGAATTATGTTGCAAAATATTAAATAAAATCAGCTAGGACTGACTTCGATCGTGGCAAGGGCACAAGCGTGCGACTGTAAACGGCACAGGTTGTAGGTTCGAAGAAATTAAATATTTAATATTTTCACTTCCTCACTTTGGTAACGGGGCAAAGCGCGATGTGGAAAGTGGAGAGTGGATGTGCCTTCATGGGAATGGAGTGCCTTAATGTTTCCCAGGTGGCTTCTGGCTATCCTGGCTATGTGCAGGACACAGTGTGACTCTAAAATAAATTAATTTCTAACAAAAACAAAAACCGACTTCTAACAACGAACTAAAAAGTAACAAAATAATTTTACAAAAATTTTATAATTTTGAAGTCGGTGCCAAACTGGCTTAGTAATTTGATATTGTAGTAAGGTAGTTGTAGTTGTAGCTTAGTAATATGTAGTAAGGTCTAGGTAAGGCTATGTAGTAAGGTCGTTGTAGCCTTTGCTTGACACCGACTTCAAAATTATGAAATTTTTATAAAATTATTTTGTTACTTTTTAGTTCGTTGTTAGAAGTCGGTTTTTGGTTTCGTTAAAAATTAATTTATTTTACGATTTTAAGTGATGAGTAGACCATAAAAGGATGCTTCTTAAATAACTGGCGGTGGTGGTAGTGGTAGTCAACGAGTCCTATGTAAAATTTCACTTAATTAGGTGCAAACACAACATGCAGACTAACATTGTGGTATATTGAGAAGAACATACATAATAAAAATATTCTTATAACTTGATCAATTTTGACCAGATCCCATAATCGGAACCTCACCAAACTTTTACCAGACTATCCTTAAAGTGTATCCTTTCAAATAAAAAAAGAATCATCGAAATAGGTTGAAGTTAAACAATATTACAGTATCATAAAAATTTTACCATAAAAAAAAACAAACTTTATCAATTTTGACCAGATCCCATAATCGGAACCTTACCAAACTTTCACCAAACTATCCTTGATGTATATCTTTTGAAATTAAAAAAAATATATTGAAATCGGTTGACGCCACATTGAGTTATTCGCCGATTTGTCGCGTACATACCGAATGCAAATATAAGACTTTTGTGATTTTCTCATAGATACCATTGACAGAAAAAAAATAAAAAAATGGGACCACATGGAAAGCACTACCTTTCAAATAAAAAAATCATCCAAATCGGTCCACCCAGTCAAAAGTTCTGAGGTAACAAACATAAAAAAAAGTACAGTCGAATTGATAACCTCCTTTTCTTACAGAAGTCGGTTAAAAAGAATATTTTACAATTATAGAAATTATAAATATTACTATCTATTTATTTTTACTCATTTTACAACTTTTAACATCGCATCCCTATATTGTATTAAAGGACGAAAATCCTACATTGTTATTTCAGTTACACAAATTGTAAGAGTATTTAGAACATTTCGAATTAGGTACAGCTGTCAGATTTAGGCAAACGGTCGTGCAGCTCGTTTGGGACGGAACTAGGCTCGCTCTGTTTCTCACATTAGTTCAATCCCGATGAATTGGTGCACTCGCCTTGAGAACGATCGAATTCCGCCAGACTGCATTGTATTGCACTAACTCTAGTATGGTTAGTTACAAACTTGCTAAATCAACTTCGAAAATTTACTTGTATGTATCTTTATATGTATTTATAGTTCTTAAAGTCGACGGCTCATTAAAAAAATTTAAATATTCTTTCCACAGTGTGTGAAAGTTAATATTAACGTCTGTCTAAGTATAATAGCCATTCATGGCCTGTGATAGAATAGTTTTACAATATCAGAATATTTGTATTTGTATAAACATTGTCTGAATGCAATAGACTAGTAAAAATTGCAAACACTTATAAATATGTATATGTAAAAAAATTGATTTAAACATAGTCAATTCTCGTAATAGAAATAACATTTTTTATTGTTTCATGATTTGAGTACATTTTTCAACATATTGCAAACTTCCAGAGATTATTACGAGTTATACTATACCTACTAAGACTAGTAATTTGTAAGATTACTTTTACAGTCGACAGTTTTAAAATATTAAATTATTGAAAGTTCTATTATCCTATTGTCCTATTAAATTGAGCTATATTGAGAAAAAACCATTACGAGGGCGAACACAATAGTCGGGCTGTGTCTGCCAATTTTTCTTCAAGGGCCCAATTTTTCACAAAAATCTATGTATGTTCGCCGATTTTCAGTGATTTTGCAACTATTAAAAATGGGCCAACATGGTACTTACATGGCGGTGAAAAAAGATAGGTACTGAGGTCCTCTACTCATAGACAACCGTTGATCGCAATACACTCTATATATTATATAATCTTAAACTAATATGAAGCTAGTCGTGGCGCAGGGGCGCAAGGCACAATGCAAAAATAATTTCAAATGTGACAGGTCGTGGGTTCGATTCGCACTCGAGGAAACGAAATATTTAATATTTTCTTGTCGTCCCACTCAACACAATACCTCTAGAATTAGATGGATAAATAAATGAATAGCTAATATTTTAATAAATTTTATGATATGATCACTATAATTAAGGAATGACTCTTGTTTAAAACGGGTGAAAAAAAGAAAATCATGTTTATATGGTAGGCAGGATGTTACTAGGATGTGTAATAAATACAATGGAAAAGCGGAAGATTTTTTAAATACAGTTTTATAAATCTTTTTCCATGCATTATATATTCAATTATTTAAACCAAAGAATAGTTTTATTGTTTTTAAAACACACAAAAATCTTTCTTATCTTTATAGTTCAATTAAATGAAAACAGATAGATCAACAAAGATAAATATTAAGGTTTTTATTATATAAACCAGTAAATTAGTGAATAATAATACCAATTCAGTCAGAATGAAGCGAGATGAGACGAATTATTAACACAATGCGCGAAGAGAATCGTTTCTATCTGTCTTACATTCAGGTAATAAATTATCGTTAATGTTCAGTTAACAAAAGACGTAAAAATGGCATAAAATAAATTACCTAATTTCTTGTATCGCACACAAATTAGGTACAAAGTGAAGTCGCCCCTCACATACTAAAACAATTCGTTAAATTGTGAACCTTATTAAAAGCTTCATCGCGAGAGTGAAAATAGGTACTTACGACGACAAGATTAAATTGAAAGGATAATAATATTTTGTTTAAATTTTAATTTTAAATAAGTTTTGTAAGCTTTGATTTAAATTATAGACCTCTACAATTTCATAATAAATGAAATATTAATATTTTATTAAGGCCGTCGTGGTGCAGCAGCACAAGGGTGTGACTGTAAAGCGACGGTTGTGGGTTCGATCCCCACTCGAGGAAGTAAATTATTTATTTACGTTTATATTTCTATTTCTTGGCTCTGGTGGCAAGCGCAAACGAGGCAAAGCGCGGCGTTGAAATCTGCCACTCAATAAGTGGTGAACGGAGTGTCTTAAGACTACTTTCCCTCTGCCTACCCTGTGTGCGGGATACAGCGTAATATTTTATTAATTTGGGTATTAGCATTTTACAATGAAAACTGAAACTGTCCGACTAGTCTACTATAGATATTTTCGTAGTATTTTATCTTATGGAATGATGCTATGAGGCACTTACTCTTACGGGCTTAATATATAATATAGAATAGATAGATACAGACATAAATTAGTTATCAACGCTATCCCACTGGAGAATGGATAATATGAATGTAGGTAAAATATTTCTACATAAAATACAAGCAATTGAAATACTAATTGTGACATTATACTTTATATTTATATATGTATTTTTAACATATAATTAAAAATATGTAAGTCGTTAAACTTTTTACACCAGCTACTATTATTTGAGTAGAAGCCGATTCAAAACATTTCCCAGCGGCACTCTCGGTCGGACCTCCCTTTGAGAGACGCTCGGGGCTAGACGGGGCTTTTAACAGGTAATTGCGTTAATATGTCCCGACGTACGACACCTATAAATTTAGATGAGTTCACACATCGTACGTATCAGATCATTTTCTATACGTATTTTCATTTAATAAAAAAATATAATTGTGTACTCTATGGAACATTATGTTTATTATTTTTAATAAAAACGTTAAATTAGCTGACAACAGTTTTAAAATAAATTTAAATCAATGTTTTTTATGATATAATTATGAGACCAAGCCCGGCGTTGAGCTCCACCACTCAACACCATGCCTTGCCTGCGGACGAGCTACAGCGTAAAGTCAAAAATAATAATAATTGGGTTACTTCACGGTTAAACAAGTGGTGTTTAAATACTAGGTTCTCTGCAATATGCAAGATACAGAGTGACACTGATAAGGAGCAGCAGTGCTTTTGACATGAGCATCAATTGCTATAGTATATAGGCCTGCAGTCGCTATTTTCATTTTCGATTAGCGGCTCTAAGAGATAGCACATTGGCCAGTAATTGAAGCGCGGACGTCTTTGATATATCGGCTCTTTTATCGGATTGGACGAACGCAATAACAGACTGTTGATTGCTTCCAAGTGGACTCGGGAGATTGATTATTTTCTCGTTAGTGCTCTGTGTCTGGCGGCATTGTTTTCTTATACATTGTCACTATTCGTTCAAATTATGTTATAGGTAAGTAAACTGATAGTTTATAATTCAATACAAATCTGACAAAAAAAAAAGGAAATTGTATGTCTAGGTCAAAATTTATATACGTACTATAATATTAGTAATTTTAAGTGTCATACAGTATATATTTTAAAGTGTTAATAAAAATTATTATAAAACAAAAACACATTCCGTATTTATTCTGCTCGTCTAAAGCGTTATTGCAAAAAAAGCAAACATTAATGTGAAAATATTGTCGGTTAAGCGGACCGTCCGTCCGCCGCTAGCACAAGCTCATAAATAAACAGAAAACCGGTTGCTCTGTCGAAAAGTTTCGTTAAAAAACTCGCGAACGTAAAATTTACAGCTCTGAATTCAGACGTGTTTTAATTAACCGAAACGTGGTCCGATCGCGCTGAAATGTAGCAGCGATAATTACATTACGATGATTAATTAATCGTGATCAAATATATATAAATTATAGCCAACAGAAAATATAAATGTATTTACTTAATAGGTCATAGAACCCAAGACAAATACTAAATCTATTTGGGCATGTATGAAGAGGTTGGTGACAGTGGACGAGGCGAAAGAGGTATGCATAGACCGTAGCGTTTGGCGCTCCATTCTCTCTTACCACCTCGCTAGGGATATAGCGTGAAGCTAAGTAAGCAAGGAAATCGTAAATCTCGATGATATCAAAAGCGTTACAAAAACACAGCAGGGTAGGGACTCTAGAGTTAAGACACTCCGATTCTCACTTTCTGTCGAAATCTGGAGGCATTGAGTGTTGAGTGGCAGAACTCAACGCCGCGCTTTGTCTCGATACCAGAGCGAAGAAATTGAAATACAAACGTAAATAAATATTTCACTTTCTCGAGTGGCCATCGCGTTACAGTGACACCATTGTGCCGCTGCGCCACAACGGCCTCGAAATGAAAAGCGTTTAAGCCCAAACTTAAATAATATTTATTTTTATTACGGTTGAAACATTAGAAAAACCAATATATCTCTAAAAACCTAAGTATTATCTGCTGATAATCTACTTATTTACCTTCCATCTTAACATTTTCTACTCAACTTTCCCCTATGTGCATTCACTGCAAGTTTGTTTCCCAAAGCTATAATATTTTTTTCGTTGTGTAGACCAGTGTCTGAATTTCGTGCATTGTTTTGGTCACAATGGAGCGACGTGCCACTCAGTTTTAGTTTGTCAGTTTTACTTTACACTTAAGTGATGACACAATGTGTACGTATTTTTGCACAGTTTTTATTTTTTTTAGTTTTTGTGGTATAATTAGGATGCGCTTCGTTAGACTATATTTACTTATAGTCTGACTATAGTCATAATATCATTCATGACACGTCAGTGAATTTCTTCCTTCATTTGAATGAAAAAAACGGAAAGATTGGTATAACTGAGTAAATTTATAACTAAGTTATTTTTTTTAAATATTTGTATGAAATAATTTGTGTACATTCATACACATATTATGTAAGTATGTTATAAAAATCTGAAATAGATGGAAATAGAATACAATATCTTTTCTATGTGCATCTCAACTCACGATTGATATCTAGATCAAATGAAATTATAAATAATTCATAACAGTAATACATAATCTAATGTGGGAAAACGAAACTTGTATTTGTTTGCGAGCTTAGCAAATTAGCATACACAGCAGGCACAAGAGTAGGCTGGGGAGAAATGACAAAGTTGTCCGTATAATGAAGACGACGACGGGGCGACGCCGGTGATCCGGCACATTCGAAAACTTCAAACAAACCGCAACCAGGAGCTAGCTTTCGAACTTAACTTGCCCGACTTATTCTTACTTTGCACTCTCTTGTGGCAAATTTGATACTAAATTTCAATGTCTTATAGTTATATATATATATATATATATATATATATATATATATATATATATATATATATATATACTATCTTAACAAATTTTAAACACTAATAGTATCAACAGCACGAGATTAATGTTTATTTTGCAATCGTCTATGTTTTGTATTACCAGATCAAAGACATGAAGTTATTGAAGTATTCTAATAGGATGAGAATTATCAATAAGATCGATAAGAAGATGATGTCAATTTTAATATAATTCAGACAAAATTAATACTTTAATGCCATAACAACGGTGTTGCTATATACTCGTACTATCATTTATAATAATGCCATGGTGGCAGCATTCTGGATTCGCAAACACAGTTTTGTTATATAAAATATTCATTCATATGGCAAAAAGGGTGAACATTCAATATATATATATTGATTTTCTTTATCTTCTTTATAATTTAACTTATTAGTATAGATTTTTGTAAATTTGGGATTTTTATACAAATAAAAGAATAAACAGACTTTAGTATATGAGATATATATTTTTACATACAAATATCAACATTCTTTGAGATTTATAACAATATTAATAATGTACTTGCTTTATTATCCTTTAACATGTTATTTATTAATTATTTACTAGGCAATAATAAACAACAGCTTATTTAGATCCATATACATATAAAGGCCATGCAATGTTTTTTATTTCTAGCTATTCCGTATGTCAAGGTTCAATCCGTTATCCAAATTCACCCGAATTTGAGGCGGAACTCAACGCCAAATTTTGTGTTCCCAGAGGAACCCACAGTACCATCGCAGTCTGCAGTCAGACGCTGCTAACTACGAGACCATCCTATGAATGAAGATGAATGAAGATTGATATTATCTGTTATTGTAATTATAGCTGTTATTATAATATATTCAGTAAAACTAATTTATAGCCAAACATTTCGGTTTTATTGTTTACATAGGTATTCAATGTATTATCAATAATCCTATTACATTTCCACAATAATATTTCTAGAACAAATTAAATATTCTATCAGAAACAGAAGCAAATTGCTTCATCTTTTACATTATTAAGTTGCTAGCACATTGAGAAGATATATCTTTTCCTATAAGATTGTACTGAGATATGAAACCTATAAATCACGTACTGGTCATTTCATTTCTCCAGAGTCATGATTGCTTTATCCGCACAAAAATATAGACTTCAGTAATAACTATCTATTTAGTTATAATATCTAGAAAAATCTATTATTTTAGTTAAAAAAGGTAAAAAAAATTAAGATAAAAATAACAAAAAAAATCGTTATCCTGAATGGTAATATAGTGAATAAGTTGGAATTATAGATTTAAATAAAAACAAATCAGTTTCACATTGTATCCCGCACACAGCAGAGTAGGCAGAGAGAACCTAGTGTTAAGACCCTCCGTTCCCCACTTTCTGCCAAATTCTGGGGGCATTGCGTGTTGAGTGGCAGAACTCAATTCCGTGCTTTGCCTTGATATTACAGCTCAGAAATGGAAATATTCCTCGAGTAGGGATCGAACCCTACCGTTACGTTACAGTCACATTCATTCTAATGTGAATTTAATGAACAAACCTATTTTTTTATCTATAATTGGTAAATTATGTAATATCATAATGACATGATGTGGTTATATACATAAATTAAAGTTCAAATGTAGATAAGATTATGTTAATATCATTACATTTTTCGTAGAATAAAATGATAACAATTTTTATTCTATCACATATAAGACTCTAAACTTGTGACTCTTGAATTGTTAGGTTACTGGTAGGTAATATTAGGTAATGTTTGATTTTTAAAATAATTAATTACTGAATCAGCAAAAATTGTTCACATCTCTATACATAAAAGGTAAAAAATATTTGAAGCACAATACTAAGTATTTCTTACGTATTTGTACTATATCCATATAAAATTTATAAAATAATACAACAGGAAGGCAATTGAATATTTACATTAAAAAGATAAGAAAATCGTTCTTACTAATTTAAATTTAAAAAAGCAGATATAACTAAATATGGCATTTTCGTTCAAAATAGTATAGTTTTTCATTACACTTAATGGTAGAAGGTAGTATTAAAAGTACGTTAACTGTAATAATAAATAACGACGATAACACGAGAAGATATGAAAATGCCGGAACATTCCCATCAATATCAATTTTGAGCTGCTTCAAAACATTGAATTAATAAGGTTTGTGCTGATCGTCCACTAGATAATATAAAAGTATAGTGAATTAATTTTAAAAAAGAACGGAACAATTTCGAAACATATGTAAAAAAATTAACCCTTCTATATTTAGGTAATATATTTAGACATTAATCCTTTAGTTTCTTTGTTAGCTTTAACAGTTATATGTAGATCAGTTTCGTACTCTTAAATTAGGTAAGTTTATAAAAAAATCTTTCAAAAGCCGGACATAAGTTAACATTTTTTATATACACATTAAGATAAATATCGCTTTTAAATCTAGCGGACCATCGGCCTTGGCTACTGTGTTTTACATTACATAATGAATCAGACTCTAAAAACATTTACCTAATATGAATTAAATGTAATTATTTGAGTATATGCGAGTATTTGGAATATTCGTTAATAGAATGATGTAAATTTTAGAAATAACAGACAGGGTTAATTAATACATTTTGAACGTAACAGCTAGGATAAAAATATAATAGCATAAATAGTTTTAAGTATAACAAAAATAGGGTCAGAAAGTCCACAGCCGTTGGACATCATGTCTCTAGCTTCGACTTCCAGTTTTTTTATTATTTTGCGTACTTTATTACTTATATTCTGTTTTATTAGTGAATTTGATGTGTTTAAATAGTTTGTTTTACTTTTATTGGTATTAATTTCATTATTAAGATGATAATTGTGTATTTTCATTGTGTCCATGACAGTTTCTTTATCGTCTTCATCATCAGATTTTTCAGCGGAACCGAATTGGTTATCTGGTCCTTCGATTGGAGTAGAATACTTGTAGTCTCCAGAGTTGGTCGTGGGGTTTGCATCAACTTTTGAAGGTCCAGGTATTTCTAATGACAAAAGAGCTTATTAGTACTGATAGATCTACTTGTTATAACATTTAACATATAATAATAATATTAAATATATATTCAAATAAGAAAATAAATGAATATTCAAATCTATTTAATTACATAATGATCTAATTTTAATCTTGACATGTATAAATATCCAAAATTTCTAATGTTCCTAACAATTTTTACCAAGCAAGATCTTGTTGCATGCCGGTGATCAATTTCCTAAGCAAATAAAAAGGTAAAAATAAGCTACTAATTACTGTCATTTAATCGATTTCTTAAATGCATTCCAAATATTTGATCAATGGCACATCTTAAGCTAAGCTTATGTATGGACTGATGCACATATGGGTCACACAGTGCATATAGCCACCATTAGTGTTAAGCTTTCAGCGTCTAAGTCCACTAACACGTAAATAGCTATTAGCTTAATTCATTCAAAATGTTTATATTCGAGTGAGTCAAGTGTACACTCTAATCAATCTTATATCAATTTTTAAATATATTAGGTCCATATTTTATGCAAGTATTTTTAATTTTTTTACAGGCATTTATGATAGTTTTTGCTTCAATATTCTAACATGTTTATAGTTACCTTAACTGCGGGGTTCGTTTTCTTATCTGGCAAAAGCATCTAATTATTAAATTAAGTAATATAATCATACGTATTTATAAAAAAAGTATTAACAAACCATATAATCTAATGACGCTGTCCACTTCTCCAAGGGAGTTTTTAGCGACGCATCGGTACCCGCCCACGTCGGCTGGCGACAGCTTGCGCACCGTCAACGCCATGCGGTTTTCAAAAGAGCTGATCATGGTATTCACTACTTCGTACTTGCTTGACATTATCAACATTTCATCTAGAAGTAAAGACTTGGTTAGTGTTTAGTTAGTAATGTAGCAGCTTTGTATTCGAGAGTTGTGTGGATAACTAAAGAATGAATACTGGTATAAACAACATGAAAATTAAATGTGTCACCAATAATATAATTTCCTAATTTTAAATTTATATATTTTTTTTAATTTTATTGCAATTTTAGCAATGTCTATTGATGTGAACCAATATCTGTAATCGTTTTTAGGTTCACGCTGTATCACGCAGCTAGTAGATAGGCAAAGCGAAATTAGTGTTTAGACACTAATTTCCCCACATTCTGCCAAATCCTCGAGGCATTCCAAGTTAAGTGGCGGAATTAAACGCCGCGCCTTGCCTTGTTGCAAGAGCGAGCATATGAAAATATTAAAAGGTTATTTCCCCCTGAGTTAGTATCGAATGTCATCGACTTTGTTTTATGCAATGTTAAAATAAAAATATTATACAATATTAATAACATTAATTGATTTCTTTATCAACAGAAACATGAAATATTTCTCAGAGATTCTTAAATTGCTACCATTTCCTAACTTCGAACAACAGTCCACTGAACATCACACGTAAGCTACCTTCGCTCTTGTCCGCAACTGATAAAGTGAGCGGCCGCCTTTGGGACAATCTCATTCTGACTGAATTTTGATTCGTCTTTTGTAATTTTATCATAATAAAACTAATTTTCTATATGATAAAGATTTACTGTATTTTCTTAATATATTTATATCATAATTATCTATACAATTACTAGCGATCTTGTTACCGTTCACACAAATTGAATTTCCATTAGCTTAGAATATGTAAATACTAAAAATATATTCAAACTTAACAACCATATTGAATGTAAAACTTATTTGGTAAGATACTTTAAAAGGAAGCGATAAG
>DWGR01004077.1:0-11499 GCA_018247715.1 Heliconius burneyi | reverse complement strand
TGAAAAAAAAATCCTACGTCCAAACTGTTGAGGCATCTTGATAAATTTTTTTAGCTCCGGGTTTGAAATATTTTACCCTATATGCAGTTTCAGTAAAAGAAGCGCTGCCTCTTCCACCCTGTATAACTCAGTTGACACTATATTTATTTTGGCGTGCTCCTAATTTTGAATGACTAGAAACTACTAAACAAACACGGGCTTAGAAAATAGAGAGATTCACAAAAAAGAATCCCAAAGGAGACGTCGTGATAAAAAATGAACGTTGTCCGAACACCCGAAAACTATTTAGAGAAACGTATGAGGTGCAATTTGAATTCACTCTAGAAATATATGGGTAAGATATACAATTTACTTATATTTTTATGTACACAAGAACTTATCTTGTGTATAGAAGTGTATTATATACGCTTTCTAAGGTAGAATCTAAGATTCCATATTTATATTTTTAAGATAGAAATTAATATAATCTTATAGTAAAAAAAAACAGCTTCACGCTGTATCTCGCACACAGCAGGATAGGCGGAGGAAACCTTATGTTAAGACTCTCCGTTCCCCACTTTCTGCTATATACTGCAGCCATTGCGTGTTGAGTGGCAGACCTCAACACCGAGCTTTTCCGTGATTCCACAGTGAAGAAATTAAAATATAAATTTAAATAAATATTTCATCTCCTCGAGTGGGAATCGAACCCACACCCAATCGGTTTTATAGTCACACATTGTGCCCCTACGCCACGACTGGCCTCTATAATCTAATTATAAGTTATTTATAGTGAATTAAGTACGTATATTATTAGTTTTGCAAATTTCTTTAAGAATACTTAAGTTGTTATTGTGTATTGTCAGCAGTTTTGACAGTGCTAATACCTTTTAAAGCTTTCGATAATATATATTATTAAAAAAACTTTAATTTTTTAAATTTTTCTTTCTGAATCCTATTAAGTGTAGACAAAATTTACGTTAGTATTTTTTTAATTTACAAAAACAAATATTTTTTTATTATTAGCTTGATATACTAAGTAATTGATTAAATAAGATTAATTCTATAAATATTTAAGATTTTTACTCTTTCGTATAAACATTTCATCTCACTAAAAACTATTTTTAAGATCTTACAATCACGTAAGAGTAATTTGTGTAAGCGTGTGAAAAAACAAACTACAATTAACGAAAATATTGACAATGCATGAACAATACTCGCACACTAAGGAAATGTAAACTTTGACAGCACCCACACAAACATGCTCCGATACAAAGAGACAGAAACATACTAGCAGCAACTTCTCAAGTTTGTTCTCAGTAAATTGTGATTTCCATTTCAGAAGTCCTCGTGAAAGATTGCAAAGTTTTAATACCTACACACGGCGTCTTGCTTTTAAACTTTTTCATTATTAAAAATGTCTGAAGATTCGCGCGGCATTTGTTTTGCTCTGTGAGTCATTTTTACAGAGCTTTATTGCATTATTTTTTCCTATTTTTGAAGCACGCTCAAAGAAGAAAGAGTCTAGTGACATAAAATTATTTTTTATCCAGATTCATGCTGTATATAACATATATAAGTGGCTTGTGCTAGATGACCGTAAATGTTGTATTGTGTATGGTCGGGGATCACAACAAGGAAACAAACAGCAAATTCATATTACAGACATTAATTTTTATGGAAGATATAACCAACAAAAACCAGTTCTGCTACAACAAAAGTTCAAAAGGAACAACGCTCACTCAAGGTGCGTGATGAATGAGCCAGCGACGAGGAGTACCCGAGCCGCGCTATTTCCTAAAGAAACATTCACCGTTCCGCGGCTTATGCGTTCCAGTCAGATTGTTGGCACGAAAATCCTTTAAAATACAAGCACTCTCCCACTCTGATATTTTGTTGTTACTCTTATATTCGCACTCCCATTTTATACGTAGGTAAATGTAGCTACACAATAGAGTGCACATATTTTTTCACCTTCGCGTCTATGTTACGTCACATGTATACTATTTATTTCTTCTGGCGGAGTACGGGTTGCTGATAAATCACATCCTCCTTTTCTGAGTGATAAATAATATAATGGTGGTAAAATTGAGTAAATATTTTATATTAAATATTGCAAGAAATATTTATTTGATGTAAATTCACGTATAGCACAAATAGCAAAAACAAATTATACATAATTATGGAAAATAATATATTAACTACCTTCAGATGCTAATTTATATTAATTTTGTTTTGTGTTGCTTGAAAATAAAAAGATAGGTGTTTGAAAATATATAAAGTTTTGGAGAAAAATTCGTATCGGGTTCTCCATTCAACGTGACACTGGCAAACTGATTTTGTGCTCAACTGGCACGCTAAACGCCAAAATTAAAAGAATAGAACAGAATTATTATCAATTTTAATATTATAAAACCGACCATACGTGAAGAATACGAAAACACGACAATAATAACAAGCATACCACGACGTTCCACTACCATACCAAGTAGAAGGAAAACTTCAAACACACAGATTTCTGAGCGGGAAATAACCATTTATTTTCAAAGCAGTAAATCAACAACTGCATGTTGAAGCAGAATGCATACGAATTTTTACAAGCATTCGTTACGTCTAAGAGGGACGTATTCGGTTAAGCCAGATGAATTTATGTTACAGTCGCGCGCCTTACTTCTCATAAATTTGGCAATGTTGCTCACTGGGATGCATAAGAAACAGGTGGATTTAGCAACGAAGAACGCTGTAATACATCTTGGATAAGAATTAGGTTTTACGAGTTTTTTCTACTAAAATAAATCGTATTTATAGCAAGTCTATAGTCATTCCTCCGGACAAAAGAGAAAACGGAAGGACGGCCTTAAAAATCACTGCTGCATAGCTAGATTAAGCAATTGAAAACTTTGACAGGAGAATGAACAAAGGCCTCATTTCCATTTCACTCTTCGAGTCAAATAGTTTTTTATTCGCAGCCCTTGCTTGATTTGACTATTCTGTTTGAAGTTAGCGAGCTAAGCGCTATAATGTATTGAAATAATTCTATTTCAGCTAAAATTTATATACAAAGTGTATAATTTAAAATATTTTTTTTGGAAAAGTAAGTTTGTTGCTACTTTTTGTATGTATATTTTGTACGTAGTGATTTCGTAAAATTGCACAACAATTATTAAAAATCTAACAATGTTGAAGCCAGTCGTGGCGCAGGAGCTCAAGCGTGCGACTATAAGAGTTCCACTCAGGGAAATGTAATATTTTTATTTCCCAGTTCTGGCAACGTGGTAAAGCGCGGCGTTGAATTCCACCACGCAACACACAATGTCTCAAGAATTATTTCGACTATTTAAATATATCGCGTTTTATTTAATGTGTTTTATTAAAATAATATTTATTTACATTCACACTTTTCAAATACATCTCTATAATTCTATAATTTCCTCTAACCACGGCCTGAAAATTTAAAAACGGAAAAGTACAAAAGTGAGAAGAATAAATATATTTGGGCCAACATTATATTCATCACTCAACAGAGGAGGCCGACGTGATACCTCGTCGGTCACGCCACAAGATTACGTCTGCCGCTATTAGCATTGACCCTCATCACGGTCCACATTTAAGTGTCATATTGCAATTAGGTCTTCAACAGTAAATCATGAATGAAATGGAACATCTGTAGATTCTTAGGTGTAAATATTTTTTTAAGAATTTTGTAGCTAATAACACCAGATTCAGGCTTGCTTCGCTCTGTTGTCGACGAAAAACGCGGCGTTTGGGTTTCACCACTTAACACACAATGTCTTATGAATTCGGTGGAAAGTAGGGAACAGAAGTGTATTAATATGAATTAATGAGTGTCCTTATACTAGGTTCCCAGGTTCCCTCTTCCTAGCCCTACCAGTGCAGGGTACAGCGTTATCTATCAGACGCTATCCCACACTCCGTTATGGTAACCGTTAATATATATATATATATATATATATATATATATATATATATATATACAGTATAGTAGTTATATATAAGATAATTTACAAAACAAACATTTACACAACGGTCTTAAAACGTTCTGAGTAAACTATGTTGTATCCCGCTGTAGAGTTCCACTACAGTAGGGTAGGTAAAGAACAAATGAAAATATTAATAAATAATAATAGATTAAATTGACTTCATTAATTCAATTTCCAATTAGTGTTGTATTAAAGGAACAGTATTGAATTATATTAATAAATCACGAATCGTTAACGAATATCGACAATGTACGTCAATGTATAACGCAGCTACAAGCAGGAATGATTTCACCCGCTCTCCCGGTCCAAGTTGTAATAGTGTATTAAAAGTTAATACAACTTGCTCAGAAACGAAACACTTTAGACAAGGGTGCGGGGTACATTTAAAATCCGTAATATTATAATATTATAAGTACTGTTCTTCACATTTTAATTTTGCTTATATAATAGTTAAAGTTTTAACGTATTAATGTAATATATTATACTTCCTTTATTCCTATGTTAACTACTCTTGGGGATCCAAATACGACTTCGCCCGCTTAAACTTATTGTTACATTAAATTATACCAAATAATTACATTAATTGTAGCTTATATGTTATTCTTATGTGTAATCTATATTAATGTAAAATTTTATGTGAATATAATCTGAAAAGAATATTTAATATACTTCCATTTCTTCGCTGTGGTGCCGAGGCGAAGCGCGGCGTTGTGTTCTGCCAGTCAGCACGCAATGCCTTCAGAATTCGGCAAAAAGTGAGGAACGTAGTGTCTTAACACTAGGTCCCCTTTGTCTACCCAGCTGTGTGCGGGATACAGTGTGAAGCTGACATTTACCTGAATCCGTTCTCAGAAACTTTCACATTTACAATATTAATTAGTAGGACATATTGACGTTCCGAGTCTTTCGCGGTGTATAGAATTGTAAATTGTATTATAGCTTACAGATTAATTACTTGCAAACAAATTAATCTAATTAATGGTACTTTTCGTTATAAATTCATTATATGTGACGATCTGTGTTGAACCATCACTTCCATTGACGTTACAGAAACATTTCGGATGTAATACTGACAGATATTCTAACCAATAGGTCTAACCAGTCCGCTCGACGGTCGCAAGCCGAGGTTCGAGTCGGGACTCGAACGACGACTCTGCCCGCAGGGGGCGCCCTTACAGCCGACGATTTCCACACAGGTGGTCATTTAGTGCTTGCATTTCTTCAGGTGCAGAGTACCCTCTTCCCTACCCAACCGGTGTCGCTGTAAAAGCCAATAGGGCTAACAGTATTAACTTTATGTCAGGAAAAGGAAGAAAAAGACCGATAGGTAAGATGATATCTGATTTCCGTTTCCAATATCTTATATATATAGTAATCTTTTTATTTTGAATATTGGTAAGGGTAGGTGACAAGTATGAACATCCATAATATCATGGAACTTCACACATATTCGTGAATTCGTTACACTTTACACAATATAATTTGAAATTCGCATATTGTTTGCCACTAATTGAAATTTGTTAAATAAGATCATCATCGATAAGCTTATTGGTTTTGCGAATTAATGAAAACATCGAATTGAATTTATATAATATTATCGAATATGTAATCGAGTTATCTGATGAACGTATTCATGAGATGGGACTGCGACTTTGACATTCGTTAAACATTACCAACTTGTGAACGTTTATGTTAATATTTGAGTATTTGCTTTTATTAAAATTATGCCAAGTAGATCAGTAAAATCAGTATTCTACATCACCCCCTACTTTTCTACTTCTTTAGAAGAATTACATTTGTGTTTAAACGTAAATCTGTCATATCAGGTGTGCTTGATATATTCGACATACGAAATAGATCTTATTGCGTTTTTTTCCTCATCAAAACATACTTAACTAGTAAAAAAAGCAAAACTGTGTAAATTTACGAAATTTTATAACTTTATTCTGATAATAATACAGTGTCTATCTAATATTCTAGCAGTGAGCTCTGAACTTCGTGAAAATATTATGCTAACTTTGATAGAATCCAATCTTTATGAAAACTTGTAAACTTTGAACTTATAGAAATGTCTTCGTACAGTTCTAGCTCAAGTTTTAGTCGAAATGTTTGTTTTATGCTGCAGCTTCTATGTGCAAGTTTTACTTTGCCGTTTTTCTAAAGTCAAAAGTAATGTTACAAGAAATCAAATAATTTTAACTATTTATTAAAGTACTGGTTTTTTTACGAATTACGTCAAGCAACGATGCTGGACTTGACTTGCCAATGAATCCCATCCACGGACATTATACCAACCAAAGAAATAGAAGTTCCTCTTTTGTTTTGTTTAAGTGTATTCCTTCCGTAAGCAGTCGATGAGATTATTTGTGAAAGTAGAAAATATTTATAAAGACGTATAAACAAATACAAAGTGTAAGTAAACATGTTTATTTACATACACAAAAGATGTCCAATATAGACATGTTAATTCATACAGCCCTACACTCGATCTGTCGCGTTCCGCAAATTGTTATTCTACACAAGTTGTACTGCAGTTTCATTGAAGTAGGCAAGTTTAAAGTTTGTTTAACAACGTAAGGTCGAGAGGAGGGAAGAGGGAATTAAAACATATGTAGATACTTGAGATTTGTTAGCGATGTGGAGGAAAGCTTGTAGACAATTGCCAATTTAACAGTTCATTAAGTGTTGGGTTTTTTAAACATACTGATATCATTTTCATATATAAATTTCATATTCTTGTAGCTTCACGCTGTATCCCGCACACAGCCGGGTAGGCATAGGGAAGCTGAAAATCTAGTATTAAGACACTCCGTTCCTTAATGTAATCGATACTGGACACATTGCGTATTAAGTGGCGGAACTCAAAATCCCACTTTGCCTCCTTACCAAGGTGAGAAAATTAAAATAATAAATATGTCATTACCTCGAGAAGGGATTGACACACAATCTGTCACATTTAGAGCCATATGCCAGTACCCCTGCGTCATGACGACCTGGTAACCAGCGCAGTCCTTGTGTATCCAAAGTAAAATATATTTCAAAGTAATCTTTATATACCCCGACATATCAATAAAAGGGTATAAACCGTAAAATATAAACCTTCAATTCTCTTTACCTAAGTGAGCTCCTAGCTAAGCTTTAAAGTTTTGTTACATGATGTTAAAAGCGTTTTTAGTGCAACAGTATGCATCCTCCTAACACTCGACCTCTAGTGCACTATGTGTTTAGTTTTTGAAGGAGGGCTCTTACAGCGTCTTGGGGACTCTCTGTACTGGAAGAACATTCGATAGACGTCTCACAGATCGGATATTTACTGTTTTTTTATTGTTTAATTTGTGTAGATGCAATGAGTTTTTTTTTCGTAAAAAAAATAAAATACATAATTTATTATTGTTCTATAGTTTATATGTAAATTCAAACTAGGCATGCTAGTTGTATTGTTTAAATAAGACAATAAATAAGAGCACAATAACATAGCTACTTATGAACTTATGGCTCAGTGGTCAGAGCGTCTGGTCGGTTTTCACGAGGCGCGGGTTCGAGTCCCGCTACGTTCAAATTTTTATACGTTTTCTAAATAAATAAGTATTGTACCTATTTGTCAAATAAAACAAATATTTAGTCTGAAAGGCGATCGAACTCATGATCCCCAATTGTACTTTACGCATACTTAAAACCGTCAAGGCGCAACGGCACGGCATCTGTAATGCGTTCGATTCCCACTCGCTAGACTGAATTATTTTTCTTTTCGCTCTGGTAGCGTGATAAAGCGCGGTGTTGAGTTACATCATTCAATACGCAATGTCTCAAAAAGTGGGCGGCGTAAGGAAATAGTGTTTCTTAACAATAGGCTTTCAGCCTTCCTGTTATGTATTAAGATGAAATCAACGTTTACATATTAGTAAGTTACCATATTAAAATACAAGATATTTCAAATAATTTAATCGTATTCCGCCTCTTATACGTATTATATTGTAAAATAGATAATAGAAGATAACGTAATTATTCATTGAAATAATTATAATATAATAAGGCAGCGACGGAACATCGAGACGTTAATTAAATGTTGCTTAAAATTAAATCTCTAGTGACTTGTTCTGATGTGCTGCTGGTAAGATATTTAATAATGTTAAAATGTGAAGTGAAAATTTATGCTTATTATCGGAAATTGAAATAAGACTTATGTATATTTATATATGTATATTTTTCGGCTTCACGCTGTATACCGTACACAGGAGGGTAGGTCTAGTGTTAAGACACTCTGTGCCCATTAAAATATTTCTCTTCTCAATTTTCCGCCGTATTCTGGCCGACCGACCACCGAGCAAGTACCACTTGGAGTGAGAATTGAACTCACAACCGGTACCACTTACAGTAATACGCTTATGCCCCTGCACCATAACTGGTCTCATGTTGTTTCTGCATTTATGAAAAATACACAAAAAACACTTTGCATTAATTAAGTAATTAATACTTTAAATCTACTTAAGAACTAAAGCCAGACTCTCACATGTAGCCTGCGTCTGGCTTTAATTGTTAGCTAACTCATATAATTGAAACTAATCGCCTTGAAAGCATGTTTTTGTTTCAAGTTTCCAGATACGGTGCTCAGGTACTTGGCAACAGTACAAGAGACATTAGAGTATTGAATTTTAAATTTGTTTTTGAGTTAGATTTCTAACTTTGTAGAATCGTCGACCGCCATTCTAAGAATTACATATAGGTATAATGCTATTTTGTGTATTTAAAATAAATATATGTATATAAAATAAATATTTATAGTTTTGAGCTCAGGGCAATACCTGGGACTAGCGATCCAAGTGTACGCTCCAGGGGCCATTTTAGATTGCAATAACGCTGTCCTTTAGTGTTCGAGTTTAATATGACTAATAAAATACAATCTAAGTAAATACAGCCTTTTATACAATGGACCTTACAAACAGTGCTGCCATTAAAGAAATCAAACTATAATATGGCAAGTAAACATACTTTTTTGATCCAGCATAGTTTTAAGAAACTCAATCACCTGTGTGTTGAGTGGTAACATTCAACTCCACGCTTTGCCTCGGAACCAGGGACACCAGAGCGAAGAAAGGAAAATATTTTATTTTTTTAGAGTGGAAGTCGAACCCGCAACCTGTTACGCTTACAGTCACACTTTATGCCCTGTATGCCATGTTCTCTCTATTGTTAACATGTCATCTTAATGCACATCTTAAATTTGAGCAATTACTCCAAAACTAAATCTAAAACTATACATTAAATACAATAGCAATTCACTTAGAAGTAAATCAATACATATATACTTTATCTACGTGACTGAAGGATATAACACTTACTGTATACTATACTTTTAACTTAACTTTACGCTTTATTCCTAGTGGGGTAGTCAGAGAAACGGCGCTTCGTTTGGCACTCCAAATGCTATGGTCCTTACATACCTCCTTCGATTCGTCTACTGTCATTAACCTCTTCATACATGCTACTTTTTATTAATTGAAATTAACCTAATGGCATTAAAATTTTATCTAGACTGTTAAACAACTTATACAAGACTTCATTAAATGAAATAATTCGAGACTGACATTCGTCATCACTATCATTATCTGATTTTGCTTGACGATATAGAAACACTATTATCAGAAAGACGGTCAAAGACTACCCACGGTTTAATTTTATCTATATGTCATATTTGTCAAAAACTCTCATAATTTTATATGGATTTGAGAACTTTTTTTTCTTCAAATATATTATATATAATTTTATTACGAATTGTTTCTTTATTTGCGACTTTATTCTCCATATCTAGGTTACATCTACTATCTATTAATATAAGACTATCAGAGTTGCTACTCAAATTTTTAAACCTCAGTCAGCGTTCAAATGATTCTTTTATTACATTAAAAGATAAAAATATTATTTCACAAGACAAATATTGTCTGCAATTGCTAACGGTTGAAACAAGGAAACATACTTAAATACTATATAGAATATTTCTATTTATCATCGTATCCTTTTACATTAAAAGAAATTGTTATTATAACAGTAATGCCAGATTTCTTTACTATATAAAAAGTACTGCTAACTAGCACTATCAACACTAATTTCCTATTGTATAACTTTTATTCTAAGACCTCTAAACAGTACCTTATTCTCAATTCAATTATAGCCAATCATTAATGACACATTGATTTGTTAATAATACTCGGAAAAACATATTTACTTTCTGTATTGTACAAATTTAACATATAAAAGTAGCTCATTTGATAGTGAATTCGAAAATATGCAAATGAACAACTTGTTTAGCCATGAGGAGCGTAACAGAACATGACGCTGTTCACCTTACTATACTTATATTCAAACCACTACTAGATTATATGACTGTATCTCTCCACCTCCACGTTATATCGTTATAGGGATAGCGGTAAGAATATACTTAGCACGTTTGTAGTTTTTTTAACACCCGTCTTATAAATCAACTCACTTTCTGGTTCGTCTAACTGAAGTAGTAAATATATAAAATATAACATTTCATATTGTAATTACGTCATTAATATCTGTTCCTTTGATTGTATTATTTCAAAATATCCATTTTATCAATTCATTCATCAGTTTTTTTTCTATCTTCTTCTTTTTTCTATTTTTCTATCTTAATATCAATAATAAGTTTAATTTTTCAGTCTGAATTTTGTACCGTGTTGAATTTACTTAAAACATAAATGACAACATCAGTGTTCACACCGTTCACACCGTTTATCATTTTAACTAGATTAAAACTTAAAACATCCAAATGGCTGATTTTACTAGCCATACTACTCAATGTGGCAATTACATTATTGAAGCTGACGCTACCAGCGATAAACTCGAAGAACGTTTTCAAAAGTTGCCCGTAATGAATACAATATGTCACTATTTTAACCATTAGACCAGAGAAAAAAAATCTAAAACAGTTACAGTTAAAACAGTTAGTAAATATTCTTTTACTGTTTCATTAAATAATATGTTATAATTAATTATATGGAAAAATTTAAAATAATATCTAATTCACAATATGGCTTTCGACGTAAAAGAAGTACCGAAGATGCCATTGTGGCGCTTACTTCTAATATTTCTGAACTTCTAGATAAAGGCAAGAAATGCTTAACTGTCTTTCTAGACCTAAAAAAAGCCTTTGATACAGTTTCCGTACCTATTCTGCTGCAAAAACTTGAAAGTGTGGGTATAAGAGGTACTCCACTGCTATTATTTCAAGACTTTTTTTTTTTATGGTATAAGGACAAGGCAAACGAGCGTTCGGGTCACCTGATGGTAAGTGATCACCGCCGCCCACGACCCCGTGCAACCCCAGAGGAGCTACAGGTGCGTTGCCGGCCTTTACTACCTAAGTAAAATGGAAGCAGAGAGTAAAAATTGGAGAATACATAAGTAGCAACTGTCCAGTAAATTTTGGTGTTCCCCAAGGAAGTGTTTTGGGGCCATCTCTATTTCTAATTTACATGAATGACTTGCTAAGTATGAA
>DWGR01004076.1:0-11500 GCA_018247715.1 Heliconius burneyi | reverse complement strand
ATTACAGATGGTGGCACAGTTCTCAACACATCTTATAAAATCTTCAGATACATAGTTTAACATTTTCTTAGCATTATCATATACTTTAAAGTCCATAAAAGTGTACAATAATATATTATTAGTATATTTAACTTTTAAAATTAAATTACAAAGCTGGCATTTATTGCCAAGGCTCTCAAATGAGAGCATGTCTGAAACAAGTGGACTTTCTGATTCTGTGCATGTGCCTGTGGGAAACATTATGGTTGAAAATTCCTTGTAATCTGACATAGAACTACAATCATCCATTTTACAATTTCCTGACCCCACATGAGCAAGATTGGATAGGATCGCCATCTTCAGACCAAATTGCCCTGAAGTTGGATTATAATTTGATCCGCAGTTTCCTCTAATAGTGCCAAAAAAAATTCCAGAAAATCTTGCTGAAGATGGCGAGTACATAAACCTTTTATTTTTAAATTATTGTACAGCCTTAGACCACCCTTAATTGTCCATATCTTCCTTAGATGGGGGCGATCTATAACATCCTACAAATGTAAAATTTTCAAAAAAGCCATACATTTTCTTTAAACGATCCAAATGCGGAGAATTGTTAGTCATGTTGGTTTTTTCTAATACTAAAAATAATTTAGATGATATGGCTTACAATAGACTAATCTTCTGTTTTAATTTAAATATATTGTCATTACAAGTGAACCAGTATCAATTAATAATATACTTGAATTACCATTTGAATACTTCTTTACAATGGTCCAGGTATAACTTTTGCAGAAAAATGTGATGTCCCTGGTTATTCAGTGGAAAAATTTAAATCTTGATTGGCTGATTCTGAAAAAAAAATACCCTGAGAAAAAAAAATATATGTTGCTTACTTGCATATTTAAGTCGCCGAAAACAAATAGTAGTTTCGCCATTTGCAAATTCTAATGTTACCATTTCAAAAGATAATCCTACTACTGTGCTTTAAATACCGGTTACATAATTAATTTGTTTCACACTTCGAAAACAATCTATATAATTAAATTTTATTCAAATCAATATTATTATGAAAGTTTTATATTAAGTAACTAAATCATCAAAATAATATAAATTTTAAAAACTCATTACAGAAAAACTACTAATTAGTAGTTTTACTTTAATATAGCAGCACTAAGTACTCAATTCCGATCCCATGTAGGTATGTCGCCTAAGCTCCTAAGGAAGTCGACCGGGCCTGGTCCGACACAAGTGTTATTGCATATGGGAAGCACGCGCGGTAAATTGCGCAGAACGCGTATTTCGATATCTGCACATAGACGCCCATACGCCATAGTGACTGGGCGGTCACAACACTGCGGTACAGTCGAGCGCAACACTGTCAGTTCATTAATATGAAATATGAATATCATATAGCATCATATGTACAAAGTGGCGTAGTAAAGCATATTTATCTAGTAATATTATAATAATTATTGTGTTAGCTTAAGCAACATGCAAAATCAAGTTATGAATAAGTAAATTGAAAAATTAAATAAAAAACTGAATTGAAATTATTATAATAGGGCCACATACAAATCTTCTTCAATCCAAATTCAATAAAAAAGTAAAATTTAAAAAGTAATTTTAACAAGGTGTTATATAAAAGAGTTAAAATAATAATACATGCAAAAAAATTGTAAAAAATAAAGTTTATATAAATAAAATGTCAAATATAAATCAAAAAAATTAAAAGGAATGGCGCTCAGTTACAGTGTTAATTTTACAAAAATAATTAGTAATAAAATGAAAATAAAATCAAAATACGTTAAAATTAAGACAACTTTGCTTAATATTCGATTTAATTATTAAAGCAAGCAAGCAAAACGGTAAAAGAAATTTTTGTTTACAATTAATTATATTCTTGTTTGAATCATATAGTGTGAGCGCGATTGTACTTATAAAGATGTGTGGGTACGAATTTCCTGTAAGGACGTAGCGCTCACACTGACGACAGTAACTTGTATGGTAAAGGGATACCAGATTTTAATTTTTGTACATCAAAATTGTTTTTAATAATTTACCCAATATTTAATTTTATTTCATATTTTTGAGAGTATCTTTGAGAAGTTTAAACATTGCCACTTATTTATTTATCTATATTGCATAGTATATAAGCTTATATTGCGCGTACTGAATGTTTATGTTGTACATAAACGTAAATAGGATATACATATGTAAATAAACATCATGTTTCATTAGTTATATAAGCAGTAGTTTAGAATTGATTTATAAATTATGTTACTTTTCGGGCCAGTTTTGATTTTATCCTCGACAACGATGTATGAAACAGTTGATTATTTTTCAATATTTAGATATCCTCAAATTTTCGTTTTGTATAATTTACTACAACCTAAAGGTGATCAGATATTTTAATGATCGTATAGGTAAATGTGATTTCCTAAGCGTGGGGTAAAACAACATAACAGGGTAACACTGATCGAACGTTTTCTGCGCATACCGCATACGTATTCTGCGCAATTTACCGTGCGTGCTTCCCATATGCAATAACACGTGTGTGGCACATTATTATATTTTTATGTATTAATAAGAAGATTACTTGTTGTTAAAATATTTTAGGTAATGCTTAGAAATATTTTTCATATATATACAGTTAGTCGTAGCATTTCTCGTCATAACAAATTCAATCTGATTAGTCGACCTGTATTTCTATCTACTATATATAAAATTATGAAGGTTAGTGTTATATCAAACATTAAATCATAACAGAAACCATAATCTTACTACGTTTTCATACAAAACGTAGTAAAATTAAGGTTTATTGGAGGCTACAACACAAATAAACTAATTGTATATTAACTGATATGAAATCTCAAGTGATATTTAAGAATATCTCGTTTTTCTTTTCAGATTGGAACACATGATGGCACATTTCACTGTGATGAAGTGCTTGCTTGTTTTATGCTCAAACTCCTGCCACAGTATAGAGATGCCGAGATTATTAGAACAAGGGATATGGATAAACTAAACGAGTGCGACATAGTCGTTGATGTAGGAGGTGAATTTAATCATGAGAAGAAACTTTATGATCACCATCAGCGAAGTTTTACTGAAACTTTGAGCTCACTTCACCCTGACTTTGGTGATAAATATAAAATTAGGTAGGTTCATTATAACAAAGAAGTATCCATTATAAAATAACCTTTCAGTATAAAATAAATGCAGTTAATTTGTATGCAGATAAGGAATGGGGAAGAGCTCTCTTACAACAGCGACACCTTTTTGTAGCTATTAGGCGGGCTAAAACCAGTTCATTCCTAGAAAATATTTCTTTTCTTCTTTATTCCTGACTGCTAATGAATGTATGTATGAAATATTCTTTTATACCTCATATCTCCAGACTGCTGAACAAATTTATATAAATGTATCTATCGTCAGATTCTATTTAGCAGCCCAAGTGTGCTAAGATAAGTTACGTTAAAAAAAAAACAGGCTGTGGGATGCCATTGGACTAAGTAAAAAAAATAATGTTTGGTTTCAAATATATATGGGTAATTTTCAAGAGCTCAATATGAGAATTTTAAAAAGGTATATCATGATTATCATTACTATAATGAATCCTAACAAAAAAGTGGAATTAAAAATATATTAAAAAAAAATAAAAACACTGACTGCATAAAACAAAAAGGCAGTAAACAAGCCCAATAGTTAATAATTATGATTAAAAGGGGGGGCCTATAAGTAATTCTTCAATCAGTAAAATCTTTACCAGGAACCCAGCATTATTTAAAGAGATCCCCATTGTAAATCCTTATCCTTTTTGTTTTGTTAAATATCTTTCTATTAGATAATTTTTTAACATGCCATCTTTTATTGAATATTTGCTGTTATGGTAATGTCACTCAGCACAATATATAACATTGGGGTTATAACAGTCAGGGTATCTTATTTCTTATTTATATTATTTTATCTTCACACTTTTTATCCACACACAGCAGGGCAGGTAGAGGAAACTTGTTTTACACACGCTCCGTTTCCATAACACTCCATTCTCCATGCATTGCTGATGCATTGCATGTTGAGTGGCGGAACTGAACACCGCGTTTGAGATCAACATCAGAGTGAAGATATGGAACTATTAAATATTTATTTTTCTTGAATGGGGTTCGAATCCATAACCAGTCGCACTTATTGTCACACACATGTGTTGCCTTGCGCCACGACTAGCCTCTAAGTGTACCTATTAAAATTATTAAATTGTATTTAAAATTATTAACCATTAAAAATTTATCTTTTTAGACTAAGTTCAGCCGGTCTTGTCTACACATACTATGGAGAAGATATTATTAAACTATTAGCCAAAGACAAACAATTGTCTTCTCAACACTTACAAATAGTTTACAAAAAAGTTTATGAATACTTAGTTGAAGAGATAGATGCTATTGATAATGGAGTCCCAATGACTGATGAAGAACCAAGATACAAGATCCGCACACACCTCAGTTCTAGAGTACAGAGATTAAATCCCCCTTGGAACTCTCAAAAGACCATAGATATTGATGTTCTTTTTCAAAAAGCGATGTCAGTAGTTAGTGAAGAATTTCTTCATACTGTAGATTATTTTATATCAGTTTGGTTACCGGCCCGGAATCATGTGCAATCGGCCGTAGAAAAAAGATTTTCTATTCATGAATCTGGTAAAATTTTAAAGTTTGAATGTGGAGGACTGCCGTGGAAGGAGCATTTGTTTGATATAGAGGAAGTTCTGGGAATACAAAATGAAATAAAATACATATTGTTTGAAGATAAATCATGGAGGGTTCAAGGTGTTCCCATTAGTCCTACCAGTTTTATTTTACGGTTAGAATTATAATTTTAATAACTTTAGTTCCAGTTCTAGTTTTAATATGGGTGTAACAAAATGAGCAGTGGCACATTTCAATTATTATACTGCACTCAGTTATTATTTGAACTTAACTATTTTTCATTTTTTTTTCACTTCCTTGTCCTGTTTATAAGATAAAGCGCGGGGCTGACCTCCGCCAGTCAACGCGCAATATCGCGAAGATAGTGTGAGATGTATTTATATTTAATCAAAAAAAAATTCGCAGGACACCTCTAAAAAGTGAGTGGTGTGGCCTGCGTGATGAACAGCTGAGTAAGGCGTCGGGGATCAAGGGGTGCATTTTTTGTCACAGCACCGGCTTCATAGGAGGAAACAGCACCTACGAGGGGGCCCGGGACATGGCAGTGCAGAGCTTACTCGCATAATAAATTTACCATTTAAATATTCTATTATATTTTATTTGTTCCTTCCGATTTTTTCAATTCCAATCAGTCTAACATATATAAATTAATTTTTAACAAAAAGAAAAACTGACTTTAACAATGAACTAAAAAGTAACAAAATAATTTTACAAAGATTTTATAATTTTGAAGTCGGTGCCAAGTAAAACAAACAGGCTTGGTAATATGTAGTAATGTCTAGGCAAGGCTATATAGTAAGGTCGTTGTAGCCTTAGCTTGACACCGACTTCAAAATTATAAAATCTGTAAAATTATTTTGTTACTTTATAGTTCATTGTTAGAATTCGGCTTTTCTTTTGGTTAAATATTAATTTATTTTACGATTTTAAATGATGAGTAGACCATAAAAGGATGCTTTTTAAATGAGTGGCGGTGGTGGTAGTCAACGAATGGTAGTGGTAGTCCTATGTAAAATTTCACTTTCAATTAGGTGCAAACACAACATGCAAACTAACATTGTGGTATATTGAGAAGAACATACATACTAAAAATATTCTTATAACTTTATCAATTTCGACCGGATCCCATAATCGAAACCTCCCCAAACTATCTTTGAAGTATATCCTTTCAAATATTAATTTTTAACAAAAAGAAAAACCGAACTAAAAAGTAACAAAATAATTTTACAAAGATTTTATGATTTTGAAGTCGGTGTCAAGTAAGACAAACTGACTTAGTAATTTGATATTGTAGTAAGGTAGTTGTAGCTTAGTAATATGTAGTAAGGTCTAGGTAAGGCTATACAGATTACCACATTGCCCTGCGTGCGAAGATGCGCAAAGACCTGCAGGCCACTTAGCCGGCAGTGCAGCCTGCGTAAAAATCTGCGCACAATCTAAGCGCAGAAAAGGAGGGAGGGGGAAGGCGCTGGGGCCAACCAGCAAAACTCCACCTGAAGCTCAATCTAGGGCCGCGGAGGAGCAGCCTATGCTCACATAATGGTCGAACGAGTTCTGCAGGCAAACATCAACCACTGCGCCAGAGTACTTATTGGTCCAAAGCCTGGCGCAGTGGTCGATACATGTGACGGTTGTTTCGGAGCCCTATAGCGTTCCCGACAGAGACAACTGGGTCGCCGACAACACCGGGGTGGTGGCTTTGATCACCCAGGTCGCTGCGGGCTCCCCGCCTTTCTCGCGAGTAGAAAAAGGTGCGGGATGCGTCGCGGCACTTGTCGGCAACCTCGTTGTCGTAGGGGTCTATTTTTCCCCCAATCGAACTCTAGCGGAATTCGAGGAGTTTCTCATTCGATTGGGGGAAATGGTAGAACGATTTCGTCCGGCGGAGGCGGGCGATCTCAACGCGAAGTCCAGCGTGTGGGGCTCCGCAACGACGGATGTGCGTGGTGTGACGCTGTCTGACCTTGCGACAGAGTCCCGAAGCGAAGAAAAAGGAAGAGGATGTGGCACGTTCAGTCATGGAGCAAGTAGAGACGTTGCTCAATACGCGACTGGCTGCGCTGGAGGAAAGGCTTCTTCCGGCAAAGCCAGTTCGCCCTCCGTTGGCAGCAGACAGAAGGTGTCAGGCAGCCGTCCTAGAGGCCATGGCGGAGCCTATTATGTCGACCTTGGCAGCGCCTGCCAACCTTGGCCCGAAGCAGAAGGGGGGTCCTAAGAAAGAAAAGGGCAAAAAGGCGGAGAAGAAGGCGGCGTTAGTGGAGCCTCATCCGCTGCCTTCCACTCCTGCCGATTTGAACGAAGGCTGGAGTGTGGTAGTGCGCAGAGGCAAAAAGCAGGCGGCAACCTCGTTGTCGTAGGGGTCTACTTTTCCCCCAATCGAACTCTGGCAGAGTTCGAAGAGTTTCTCATTCGATTGGGGGAAATGGTAGAACGATTTCGTCCGGCGGAGGTGTTGGTCGCGGGCGATCTCAACGCGAAGTCCAGCGTGTGGGGCTCCGCAACGACGGATGTGCGTGGTGTGACGCTGTCCGAGTGGGTTATTGCCACCGGTTTGTCTGTGCTCAACCGGGGGACGAAGAACACGTGCGTGCGAAAGCTGGGCGGATCCGTCGTGGACGTTGCGTTCGCGAGCCCGGCCCTAGCGCGTCGTGTTCGGGGTTGGCGAGTGCTGGCTGATGTGGAGACTCTGTCGGATCACCTTTACATCTCATACGAGATCTCCGCACATTCAGAGGCGCAGCCAGCCCCCAGTCCAACCTCGCGAAAGTACGGACCGCGGTGGCAATTGGGTCGCCTCGACAGGCAATTGTTGGAGGAAGCCGCGATAGTTGAATCCTGGCTGCCCCAGAGCTTGACGTCTGCAGAAGATGCCGCATCCTGGGCGCAGGGGCCGCTGACGCGTATCTGTGCCGCGTCAATGCCCCGTTCCAGGCGTCGCCCTCAGCGGCGACAAGTGTACTGGTGGTCGTGGGAGATCGCGCAACTGCGTACCATCTGCGTTGACGCGAGACGCCAGTACAGCCACTATCGCAGGCGGGTACAGAAGGAGCAGGAGGAGGAGAACCGACTGTACCAGTTGTATGTCGAGGCGAGAACGCGGTTGCAGGAAGAAATCGGTCGTGCGAAAGGCGAGTCACACGACCGGTTGATTGAGGGAATAGACCAAGACCCGTTCGGCACGCCGTACCGAATGGTACTTGGTAAGCTACGGGCTTGGGCTCCACCACTGACGCAGACACTCCAACCGGATATTCTCCGAGGGGTTCTGTCGTCGCTATTCCCGCAGCGGGCCAATTTTTCACCACCTTCTATGGCCCGCCCTGCATCGCAAGAGGAGGAGGACAGTGTCGCACCACAGGTGGAAGAGGAGGAGCTCGAGGAAGCAGTTCGCCGATCTCGCGGCAAGAGCACCGCGCCTGGCCCTGGTGGCATTCCCGGGAGGGCGTTAACTCTGGCCCTTGAGATCCTTGGGCCCAGAGTGCGGGGACTATTCACTGCCTGTCTGGCTCAAGCCATACTGCCACAGCGGTGGAAGACGGGCAGGTTAGTCCTCCTTAAGAAGGAGGGGCGCCCGGCGGATTCAGCCTCCGCCTACCGGCCAATTGTGCTCTTGAGCGTGATCGCCAAGCTCTTCGAGCGTGTTGTGACGAGGAGGTTGCAACACCATTTGGAGCAAACAGGTCCAAATCTCTCGGACCGGCAGTATGGCTTCCGCAGTGGGCGTTCGACGGTAGATGCCATACTCCAGGTGAAGTCCTATGCGCAGGAAGCGGTGGCCTGGGGCGATGGAGTCTTGGCGGTGTCTTTACACATCGCCAACGCCTTCAACTCCCTGCCCTGGCCCTGCATTGAGGAGGCACTTATCTATCACCGTGTGCCTCCATACCTGCGCCGCGTCATCGGGGCGTACCTGTCCGGGAGGTCTGTGATCTATCCGGCTCCTGGAGGAGGGTGGGAAGAGTATGACGTGTCGTGCGGTGTTCCACAGGGCTCGGTCCTCGGGCCAATACTGTGGAACATCGGGTACGACTGGGTGTTAAGAGGCGACACCCAACGAGGAGTTGGGGTCCTCTGCTACGCTGATGATACGCTGGTCTTGGCGCAGTAGAGGACTTATTGCGAAGCAACAGTGCTCGCAACGGCCGCAGTGGCTGACATCGTCGGCCAAATTAGAAGATTAGGGTTGGAGGTTGCCTTGAACAAGTCCGAGGCGTTATACTTCCATGCTCCTCGAAAGGGCCCACCGGCAGATTCCTACATTGTCGTTGGTGGCGTCAGAATCGATGTCAAGAGGAGCATGAGGTACCTCGGACTTGTTCTGGACGGTAGGTGGAGTTTCCGGGGCCACTTTACTTATTTGGCCCCGAAACTGATGAAGACAGCGGCGGCACTGGCGCGCCTTTTGCGCAACGTCGATGGGCCGAGCGCCTCTAGCCGCCGGCTGTACCGGAGTGGTCAGGTAGATGGCCCTCTACGGTGCTCCCGTGTGGGCGGACGCCCTGAACCGGCACAACGTCACCTTGCTGCGGCGTGCGCAGAGGGTGATGGCCATCCGGGCGATACGGGGGTACCGGACCATCTCCGGCGAGGTGGCGAGCGTGCTGGCTGGAGTCATGCCGTGGGACCTGGATGCGCGATCTCTGGCGTCGGGGTCTAGCGTCCGGGGATCCAGCTAGCCCAGAACGCGCCGAGGAGCGGGAAGCCATGTTGGAAGAGAGGGAGTCCCGGCTGGTGACACTATCTCACGGCCGGTTGACAATCGAGGCGGTTCGTCCAGTATTCCGCCAGTGGTTAGCGTGGCGTCACGGCGTCCTAACCTTCCGCACCACACAGGTGCTCACGGGGCATGGTTGCTTCGGGGGTTACCTGTGTCGGATCGCTGGGAGGGAGCCCGATGCCCGCTGCCACCACTGCGACGACTGTCTCGACGAGACGGCCCAGCACACGTTGGAGGTGTGCACAGCCTGGGCGTCTCAACGTCGCGCGTCGACGTCATCGGGGATGACCTCTCGCTACCGGCCGTAGTCAAGGCCATGGCCGGCAGAGAAGCGTCGTGGGATGCGGTCTCCTCCTTCTGCGAGGAAGTAGTGCTCGAGAAGGAGTCGGCGGAATGGGCGAGAGAGGCTTCTGCCGAAATCGCCATCCGCCGTAAGAGACCGAGTCGCCGGAGGGCGGCCGGGGGGCAGACTTACCGATGTGTAGCTGGGGAGGTGCCCGAGATGGGCGGAGTAGAGGAGGTGCCTGTGATGGGCGGAGTAGAGGAAGGGCCTGTGACGGGCGGAGAAATGGTTGTGCCTGGAATAGGCGGAGTAGAGGTGGAGTAGGGGTGGAGGCGGAGTAGGTGTGGAGTGTCAATCGACGGGGTGATGGAGATCTACACGAAAAATTAAGTATTATCTGGATAGGACGGGGGTTTCGAGAGTTATTCTTTAAGAACACCAAAAATTAGATAAGGCAAATTTTTCAGTTTCTACGTGTCCATTCGAAATAAAAATGGTGTCAATTTACGGGGCTGATGAAGAGCTACACTTAAAGATAAATCTTATCTGGATGGGACCGGGGTTACGGGAGTCATTCTCAAAAAACCAAAAATTAAATTAGGAATTTTCTTCAGTATTTACTTACGTATCCGATCGCGATAAATATGGTGTTAGTCGACGAGGTTGATGGAGAGCTACACAAAAAATTAAGTCTTATCTGAATAGAACGGGGGTTTCGAGAGTTATTCTTAAAGAACACCAAAAATTAGATAAGGCATTTCTTTCAGTTTCTACGTGTCTGATCACGATAAAAATAATGTCAATCGAAAGAGCTGTTGGAGAGCTACACATAATATTAAGATTTATCCAGATGGGACGGGGGTTGCGGGAGTTATTTATAAAGAACACCAAAGTTTAGAATAGGCAACTTTTCCACTTTCTACGTGTCTCATCGCGATAAAAATAGTGTCAATCGACGGGGCTGATGGAGAGCTACACGTAAAGATAAGACTTATCTGGAAGACACGGAGGTTTCGGAAATTATTCTCAAAGAACCCCAAAAATTTAAAAATTTCGAACTCTTTCAAGTTTATTGGCTCTAAAATTCTGAAAATAATATTTACATGCAGGATCAATCGAACCTACAAGATGACACAGAAATTACGACAGTCAAGGCCGAAAAATTTTGAATTTTTCCTAAGAAAATATATACAATTTAAAATTACGAAAATTATCAAAAAATGTGAACTAGATACATACATTTTTGCTTAAAAACGGAGATATTTATGTAATAAGACTATATTTATTGAATACAAACAAGTTTGTTAACGAAAAATATGTTTTTGGAAACTCAATTTCCCATCGGTTAGGTTAGATTAAGTACGAGTATATGTTTTTGTTCTTTGGACATTCAATTTCTCATCGGATAAGATAAGTTAGGCAATTTTTTTAGTTTCTACGCGTCCGATCGCGATAAAAATGGTGTCAATTGACAGGGTGATGGAGATCTACACGAAAATTTAAATATTATCTGGATAGAATGGGCGTTTCGGGAGTTATTCTTAAAGAAGACCAAAAATTAGATAAGGCAAATTTTTCAGTTTCTACGTGTCCATTCGAAATAAAAATGGTGTCAATTTACGGGGCTGATGAAGAGCTACACTTAAAGATAAATCTTATCTGGATGGGACCGTGGTTTTTCTTTTTTTTTAATTTATTTAATTCTATATAAATACAACAAAAAACTATACATTTACTCCGTCAAACCATTTAAATGGTTTACCGACGGACAATGCTCTCGTGTACACTTAAGAACTAAAACTTCACTTAATGATTAAA
>DWGR01004075.1:0-11501 GCA_018247715.1 Heliconius burneyi | reverse complement strand
GTCGCCGTGGTCGGCCGCCGAGATAGCCGCCCCCGCCCGGTGGTCGCAAGGCCACGCTCACTAAGCTTTAGCACTGTCAATGCTTTCGTCTCTCATATGTTGTAATGGTGGTATATTTATAGAATGTGTGCTAAAATAATATTATATATGGTAAATTGTTTGTTTCTTTTATGTCTTATTTATTTACAAGTGTACATGATTAAGATATAAAAAGAAACTATTCAATGACATCATTATTATTCCTTATTTTATGTTCTTGTGTAAAAAATATAAGTATACATTTGTAAATAAAATAAAATGTTTACGTTTAAATCAGTTCCAATCAAATGTAGTAAGCGACAATGAACTCTACATAAAAAAAAATGCAATTTTGAAATTATTCTTATGCACTTTGCACATTTACGCTACGAAGACAGATATAAAATATTAATTCCAATCAGGCATTCAACTACACTTATTAAAGATGAAGTCGCCTGCCAACGCTATGGGATATGGCCTATAAAGCCAATAATATCAATTAAGTTAAAGCCACATAACATTTATTTTATCAGCTTAAGGCTGTATCCTGCATGTAGCAGGGTAGCTAAAGGGAGCTTAGTGTTAAGAATTCTACCTAATTCTGGAGACATTGCGTATTGAGTGGTGGAACTCTACCGCGCTTTACAGGTAAAACGCGTGTCAGGACACGAGACGAACGAAATCAAAATATTAAATATTTAATTTCCTCAACTAGAAATTGAATCCTCAACCTATCGTGTAACAGTCACACGCTCATACCACTGCACCACGACTGGCTTCATAACGTAATAATTCTGCAAAACGATAAGGATTCTTAACGACATGTAAAGAAAATTATCCGCACGACATCAATACTATGTATTAATAGAATACGTGATATTATAATCATATGGAATATCTTTAAATAGGTAGAAACGGTAAACGGCTGTAAGGCCAGGGCTCACATACCCGGATGAACATTGATTTCATCGGTTCAACGCACAGACGGAAAGAACTACGGTAATATAAATTAATATTTATAATTGTTCCTTATAATGAGAATAATCAGTTGTCATTTAATAATGTTTCCATATATACCTCACATGGGTGACTGTGACATACTGAGAGAGGTTGTGGGTTCGATTTCTATTCGAGGAAATAAAATATTTACTATTTTCATTGCCTCGCTTTGGTACCGAGGCAAAGTGCGGTGTTAAATTCCGCCACTCATCACGAAGTAGAATATCTCAACTAGACTCCCGCAGATAGGGAACTCTCTCCTACTACTCGGAAACTAAGAAAAAAGGGCGTGGAGTTTTAAAATTTTAAAATAACGAGCACTTTAACTGATTTTTGAACAATATATATTTTTTCTTTTAGGTAATCTCTATAAAAACCTTTTTATGTCTTAGGTTTATTAAATGTTTTATTTAAACACATTTAATATTAGAGATCGTCGTGGCTCCGCGGCACAAGGGTGTCACTGTAATGCGACGGTTGTGGGTTCGATCCCCACTCCAGAGTAAAATAATTATTCACGTTTATATTTCCATTTCATCGCTCTGGTGTCGAGGCAAAGCACGGCGTTGTTCTGTCACTACGCAATACCTCCAGCCGCAATGCCCAAAGTAGGGAACGGAATGTCTTAACACTAGGTTCGCTCTGCCTACCCTGCTATTTGTGAAGCTGATTTGATTGGATTTTGATTTTTATTTTATTTAATATTACGTACTCAAAAAGTTTAATGGTGTTGAGTTTCGCCAATCCTCCAAAATTCAGCGGGAAGTGGGAAACGGAAGTTTCTTCAAGGGAACGGATGGCTTAACTAGTTCCCAGGTATTCTCAATCTACACTGCGATGTACAGGATATAGAGTAAAGCTAAAAATATATATATATTATTTTCTTCGCGATACCACTGTAACGCCTCGATCTGGTTACATCACAAAAACTGTTCCGGCTGTGATCTGATCCTTCTAAATCTGTCCCTGACATTATCATGACAGCAGAACAATGGTGTAAAGTTACATTATTGTTGTTTATTCGTAAACAAGCTGCTGTTATAAACATTTAATATTATCTATTTTCTCAATTTAAAAAATCAGCTTCAGGCTGGGTGTACAGCAGGGTCGGCAGAGGGAACCGAGTGTTAAGACACACAGTCCTCCACTTTCTGCCGAATTCTGGAGGCATTGCGTGTTGAGTGGCAGAACTCAACGCCACGCTTTGCCTCGACACCAGAGCGAAGAAATGGAAATATAAACATAAATAAATATTTCACTTCTTCGAGTGGGGATCGAACCCACAATCGTCACGTTACAATCACACTCTTGTGTGACTGTAATGCAACACGCTGCGCCAGGACGGCACAAAGTGTTGTTTTACAGTGAAATAAAGTGGAGTGGAGTCGCTTCTAAATCTTCTCTGTTATAGAGCCAGGTGCAGAATTTAAACATTCTCTCATCTAACTCCGTAGTAGCTCCGGCATCAGGGCGCGGTCCATCAATATCGGTGCTGTATCTGGAAGCCGGGTATGCCACGGAGTGATGCTCCTTAGGTGCAGGTGAACCGATGCATCTACGCGGCGGATTGGTTGGACGCGAGACTAGGATTCGGCAGAATGTACGGAACGGAGTCTCAACATTAAGTTCCCATATCCTGTCTACCTACCCTGCTATATGCGGTTCCCACCGAGAAGTCTATAAAATACTATTTGGTTAATTAAACCAGTTCCATAAAGAATAAAAAAATATTCTTTAATACTACATTTACCCTCTTTAGCATTCCTATCTATTTTCATGAAAGTACTTTTCTAAAAATGTTGGTCTTTCGCTTAATCATCCTATTTTATCATTAACATTTTATCTACGTCTGGCATTATAATAAAAAATCTTGATACTTTTAGGGCTCCGCATCTCAAAAGGTAAAAATGGGTTTATATAACGGATCAAGACTATTTAGCTCGAGATCGCGTGGAAATATCTGGCTAAATTAATATAAAATAAAAATATATATACAAATATTCTGATCCACGATCTCAAGTATAGATTTTATTTTGGCAAGCCTTTAGTATCATTTTGTGTTTGTTTTATTTTCACCGGTTAATAAATAACAATATAAAGGGTTTTCTATTAGAGACGTAACAATTTTTTATTTTTATATGAACGCACCCTTAAATTTTTTTAATAAACTGTCAATGTCAAAACGTTAGTTAAAGTCAACATTTTCATTATAGTAAAGTTCACGAACCAGCAACGTTTAAAAGTGATTAAAAATTACTACCGAAATTCTAATTCGGCGGTCTAAACTTTAAGAGCGCTTACTCCAATTTTCGGCCGAAATATGCGTTAAAATATGCGTTATTGGTCAGCAACAAACCCACATGTGCTTCTTGAGACACCGTTGCATCCGCAAAAGTTACTGTTTGGTGCGGTTTTCATGCCGGAGGTGTGATGGGGCCGTATTTTTTCGTGGATGAAAACGAGCGTCATGTTACCGTCAATGGAGAGCGCTATCGTGCTATGTTAGAAAATTTTTTGTGGCTAAAATTGGATGGACTTGACATCAACGAAGTGTGGTTTTAACAAGACGGTGCCACTAGCCGCTGAGATCTAAATTGAGTTAAATTGTTATGTACTTAATGGAAAACCCGATATAACATTTTAAAAAATATTGTTCGACAAAATTTATGTAAATTGCTGTATTAATAAATAAGCTGAAAAATAACTTTTCAGCTAATTCTAGATGTGTGTAGTAGTTATATAATCAACTTGAATAAAAAAGCCATTCGATATAATAATTGTTTTCAAAAAATATATCACTATTAGAAAACGAATTTGAGGGTCCTTCGCTTAATCATCTATTAAATATCTACTCCATTATTATTAAATTAATAATGATGCTCAAGCAGGTGAAACCGCGAGCGGGTCGCTAGTGTTAAGCGATAGAGACTTCCAAATAAACAAGCACTTATGTATTTTAATACTATCATCATGATATTCAGTAAAGTTGATATCACCTTGATTTAAAATCCTCGTATTCTGAATCTTTACGTGTACTGAAATAGAATCGATAAATATATATATATATTTATTTTATAAATTATCAAATGTTATTAATGTTCCAATAAGCTTTATAAAAAATCATGCATATCTTATAAGGTATCTGCTAGTGCCTGTCTGGACAGGCAGGCAGAACCTTAGAGCATTTCCTTCCTTTCTACCAAATTTAGAAGGAATTCTGTGTTAAGTGGTTTTGCCTCATTACCAGATTGAGGAAGTAAAGGGAGTAAAAAATGCAAATATATATTTTTTAAATTTAATAGACATATTTTAACATTTTACATCAATGTTAGTCACGGTCTAGTTTTTTTAAAGTATCTACTAGTGTTTGGTTTTCCTTTAAATAATACTTGCACAAGATCTACGGTTACGGGTTTACCATTTTCCTTATAAATATTTTTAAAATTACACATATAGAATATCAGGTTACTTTAAAATCAGCTTCACGCTTTATCCCGCACACGGCAGGGTAGGCAGAGGGAACATAATATTAAGACACTCCGTTCCCCACTTTCTGCCGAATTCTGGAGGCATACTTTATATTCGAATAATCTGGCAAATTTTTTAACAATTTAGCTTCAGTTATTTTAATTTTTATAGAAATATTGTAAATATAAAATAAATATTTAAATTATCTTAAAAAATACAAAAGATATTTTTTTTTGACATACTATTATTACATTATTTTGAACTAATGATGAATGACCGAAATAAGACTGAACTGAATGAAACTGATGAATTATTTAGAATAAATTTCATTCATATTTTCCATGATATTTTCCAAAATTTTCATAAATTGACAAACTCATAAAAGAGTGTATTTTATATACATACGAGTATATATAACATACACATGCATATTATCAATGCAATTGAAACAAAAGATGCCGCACGCAGAACACTAGTTAACACTAACTATATATGGTGAAATATTACCCAGAATAAGTTTTATTATACAGGGTGGAATTGAACGCACCACTTTAAATGAAACCACAGTTTTAACTACTCTATAAAAGCCTAATATAATTCAGAAAAAAAAAATCCCAAAAATGAAAAAGTTATTTTTTCAAACAAAATAAATAATAAAATAATCGTTTTAAAAAAAACACCATTTGTAAAGTGTAATATTATCACTCACACACTTACCTGTCAAAGCGGCAACGTCGCACATGCTTCATTTAAGTATTTTTGTAGTAGTATGTGTATGTGTATGACACGAAATACAGGTACGGAAAAAAATCGTAAAATGAAAAAAAAATCCTACGTCCAAACTGTTGAGGCATCTTGATAAATTTTTTTAGCTCCGGGTTTGAAATATTTTACCCTATATGCAGTTTCAGTAAAAGAAGCGCTGCCTATTCCATCCTGTATAGGACGCCCAAGAAAGCGCTGGTTGGATATCGTGACGCAGGACATGAGAGCCAATGGTCTAACCACCGAGGACGCTAAAGACCGTGCAAAGTGGACTAGATTGAGCAGGAAGGCAGACCCTGGCAATAGCCGGGATTAATGCCAGGATGAAGAAGAGAAGTTTTATTATATAGGTTTTTTTATTCAAATTCATACTTAAACCAATCAAAATTAACAATTTTACAGTTCAAATTTAAATTTCAATGATTTTAAACAACAAATTCGCCTTTTTTATTCCAAATCCAAAAAAAATTTACCAAAAATCATCCATTACTGTTAAATTGCGAATTTGACGCGTTTTGAATTTGTAGTATAACATTCTGTTATATAATCTTACTAGTTTTGACGTACTACTACATCAAACAATATCTACGTATAGTTTCTTATGTTGTTGTCGTTGTTTTTTAAGCCATTTAGATTTATCTTATATAGCTAGATAAAGAGGATATGGCTAGTGTCAAGGCGTTCTATTTGGAATGCAACGCCTCGCTTTGTTTTTCCCTCGGACTTACCCAATGAGGAATCTTAAAAAAATTAAATCAGCTTCACGTTGTATCCTGCACAAATTAGGGTAAGCAGAGGGAACCTAGTGTTAAGATATTCCGTTCCCCACTTTCTGTCGAATTCTGAAGGCATTGCGTATTGAGTGACTCGCGTTTGACCTACTTAATATCAGTTGCCATAAAGGCTTAAAGCGATATGATATTCATTCACAATGCTCCAGGCGTTGAGAAAAGTTACTTGCATCAGGAAGCTCCCTAACAAAACATGTTACTACATCTAATCTGCTCATACACACATCTAACAAAAAAAACCTCGAGTGGGAATCAAACCTACAAACTCTTCGCAGTCACACGCTAGTGCTCCTGCCATGACTGGCCTCAATTAATAAAATCATTTTATAAATAAACAAACAGACAAATTATAATTTTTATATGTATAGTAATTTTCAATAATCTACAGTCTTATCATGACACAGCACTATGCAAAATCTTATCATAAGCAATGACAATGTAAAAATACGGATAGTGTTTTTTACAGTTGATATTACTTTATAAATATTTGGTGTATGAAAGTATGTGGTTCTCGGGTAGGAAATTTCGTAGAGTGCGATGTGAAAATATAGACGAGCTCTTGGCAGCTACTAGTGAGTGATCCCCTGTTATTTAGTGAGTGTTGTTTAAAAAATAAATAAAATGTGTCCCGCACACAGCAGGGTAGGCAGAGGGTTCCCCACTTTCTGCCGAATTCTGGAGGCATTGCGTGTCGAGTGGCAGAACACTACGCTGCACTTTACCTCGACACCAGAACGAAGAAATGGAAATAAAAACGTAAATAAATATTTCACTTCCTCGAGTGTGGTTCGAACTCGTCGAGTTACCGTCACACCCTTGTGCCGCTGCGCCACGACGGCAATGCGCAAAGTGTTGTTTTATAGTGAAATAAAGTGTTTTTGCAAGAGAGATTTTTAGGAGTTCTCTTAAAAATGTTAAATATAATTATTTTCATTGTTATTATTAATATAAAAATATATTATTTTAAAATGTAATAAAATTGGGAAAGAAATATACTTATTAAGTAAATGTATAAGAATTTGAACGTAGCGGGACTTAAGCCCGAGCCTCTTTGAAAACTGTACAAACGCTCTGAACAAACTAGGTTTTATATTGAAAGTGAATTATCTTTTATCTTCATATTTTCACGATTTACATATTATGTAAAGTCGTCATCAAGTTCTATACAATTTTTAGATGGAAATGATGAGATAGTGAAGGCACTCCAAGTAAAGGCGCCCCTAGTAAGCTACACTGTGATAGACGGACACTTTCTGCGTATGGACTTAGATATAGAAGGAAGACATTTATCACACTGTTTTAAACTAGGGGTCGAGCAGGAGATGGAGAGGAGAGATGGCCAAAAGGTATAGATAAAAAAATATTTGTTATAATAAAAAAATATTATAAATATTATTTTATTTGTATTTTTTTCAAGGTATGTTAAAAAAATCAGCTTCAGTATCCCGCACACAGCAAGGTAAACAGAGGGAACATAGTGTTAAGACACTCCGATCCTCACTTCGCCGAATTTTTGAGGCATTGTGCATTGAGTGGTGGAACTTTTTGCCTTGGTGCCACAGCGAAGTAATGAAAATATTAAGAAATTAATCAATATTAATTGATTCTCTTGACTGGGGCCGAACCCACTATCGTTGCGTTACAGTCATACCCTTGTGTCCCGGCGCCACAAAGGCCTCTGTATGTAGTAAATTACTTTTATATTTTCATCACCTATGAGGCAGATTTGACCCATTACCATCACGTGCTATCAGTCACGTCTACCTTTTCGACTATTGCACCACAATTGCACATTTTTATCAAATATTTATGTTTTTAAAATTGGAATTGACCTTTGGTCTAGTTTCTAGTTAATGATTGTTATCTAGAGATATTTCTTAGTAAATTTTAGCAAGTACATTATTGCATCTTAATTTTAAATAAAATAGAATAGAGGCCTGTCGTGCGTAAAGTGTGACTGTAAGTGTGACAGGTTGTGGGTTCAATTTTAACTCGAGCATATGAAATAATTTGCATTTTCATTATTTCGCTCGAGGTAAAACGCGGCGTTGAGTTCCGCCAAGTCAACATGCAATGCCTACAGAATTTGGTGAAAAATAGTGAACGGAGAGTCTTAACATTAGGTTCCCTCTGCCTAATCTGCTGTATGCGGGATACATTGTGACAATAAAAAAATTACGTCCCTTTGAACACGTCCTACCGATATAACAATACAAATTTAATTACACGATTTATCGCCTTATTTAAAATATTAGTCGCTTAACCGTTTTGGTGAGATGAATTATGTTCCAAGTTCTTATACCTGTTCTTGGAGACGGTGGTCATAATATGTACAAGTTATGGGCAAGTTATAAATTAATATAAATGGTAGGCCAGTAATGGCGCAGGGCTTACACGCGTGTACTGTAAATGCAAATATGTTGTGGGTTCCATTCCTGCTTGAAGAAAATAAATGTTTAATAGTGCCTCTAGTGTCGGAAGATTCAGCGGAACAGAGTGTTTTTGTTTGTTGGCAAAGAAAAACCACCATACAGCGTGTAGCTGAAAAAATACTAAAGTTGACTTTTTTTTTATAGACTTATAGTAAAACGAATAACAAGTAAATACCTTTTAATAAGAAGAAAAAATATAGACTTTTATAAAGTATAGAGAATTAGCTTGATCCAGACATTAGGTCTGCTTTACATTGTATTAAAAAACAAATAATACATCAGAATTAATAATAAAAAATATAATAAAATAAACAAAACAAAGAAAAATGTGTTTCGCAACAAATATATTATTTACATAATAATTGTAAAGACAATTTGATTATAAAACGAAATTCCTAATAATACAAGTCATCATAATAAGTTATATTATGATGACTTGTATTATAAGGAATTTATTTTAACAAATAAATCCAAGATATCCAAAGACGGTTTATCTATAAATATCTTATGTTCAAATTAATGTAATAAAATATTTTTCATTTTCTACTACGGATTAAATAAATCTGGAAATTAGGAAAAATATATAGTTTATTAATAATGGGGTAAAAAATATGTTTATATCCCGTATACATTACGGTAGACAGAGGGATCCTAATGTTAAGACACTCCGTTCCCTATTTTCTGCCGAATTTTGGAGGCATTGCGTGTTGAGTTACTTAACGCCGCGCTTTGCCTCGACACCAGAGCGAAGAAATGGTAATATAAACGTAAATAAATATTTCACTTCCTCGAGTGATATTAACATATTGTAATAGCAGTATTTATTCTTTTCTCATCAAGTAATATGAAAATAAAAAAAAAATCGCAACTATAACTGACTCAAGAAGTTTTTTTTTATGGAAAAAGACAAACATGGCAAACGAGCGTACGGGTCACCTGATGGTAAGTGATCACCGCCGCCCACGACACCGCGTAACACCAAAGGAGCAACTGGTGCGTTGCCAGCTTTTGAGGTGGTTGGGCGCCGGAGCCCGGCATTACCTAATGCGAAACGCAGTGACATAAAGCCACTACTTCACGCCGGTTTTAAATGCCGGGGGTGGTAATAATCCGGTCGAGTGTGCCCATGCGTGTCGCCATTGCTGGCGACGTGATTGCTCTCCCACTCGTACTTTAGACACACCACCAGTACCAGGGTGATCCTATTCTAAGCCGGGAACACACGGTAAAAAGTACATCGAACTCTTACAAGTACTCGTACAAAGAGTACATCGAACTCTTTTATCTGTAACATATCTTTTATCCTTTAGATAATGAAAATATGAACAACAAGTGACGTACCAGTGTAGGTTTAATTAACACCATAATTTAGTCAGGAGTTACAAAATAATAAAAAAAAAATATTATTCGATATAACAAAAAATATATATTTAATGATTTTTTTAACAACCAATATGGGACGTAAATATTTTTTCTTAGCTTTTCGGTAAAATTCCGTCGCTTCCCGCGTTGAGTTCCGCCACAACACCCAAAAATTCGGTGGAAAGTGTCTTAACACTAGGCTCTCTCTGCTTATCCTACTACAAGCGTGATACAGCGGGAAATTGAAAAAATGGAATATATAATATAATAAGACTATTAGCATTCATATATATTCATTTAATTTAATCTTATTGTCATAAATATTTAAACTAAATTATATAACTAGTAAATGTACTTATGAAATTCTGATAAATTGGTTGCCACAAGTGTATCGACGGATTAAGGTCACGTTCGTTTAAGCGATATGTATCGTGTGGATAATTCAGTTGCTTAAGAAAACTACTCGAAAACGCAGCTTTGCCTGTTTCTTTTCTTTATTTTTGTACTATTTTTGTTTTTTTTTGTTCTTAAGTTTATTGGATTTTTTTTTGTACAAAATTATTAGGTATCTGTGATTATTAATGCGTATTTATATTTCGATTGTACTTTTACATTTTTTTCTGTACTGTACTCTGAGTGTATCGCGACGATTGTGGGTCTGATCCCTACTCGAGGAAGTGAAATATTTATTTACGTTTATATTTCCATTTCTTCGTTCGGGTGTCGAGCCAAAGCGTGGCGTTGAGTTCTGCAACTCAACACGCAATGTCTCCAGAATCCGGCAGAAAGTGGAGCACGGAGTGTCTTAACAGTAGGTTCCTTCTGCCTACCATGCTGTATGCGGGATACAGCGTGAAGCTGATTTAATTTGATTTTAAAATATTAATAAGTAATAATTTATTCTTCCGAAAGAAGATCGAGCCCACAACCGTTGCGCCACTGCACCACTACGGCCTTTGTAATGTTTGATCATCTCAAATTAAAACTGTCATTTCGTATGTGCTGTGCTTATGGTGTATATAATAAACCATCTAGAATAGAAGAAAAAAATAATAGTTGTATTTTTTATATTTTTAAGCTCCTATGTCCAAAATAATTATTTTTTTCTTTTTTGTAGGTAAAAATAACATACACTCTAGAAGGTGATAGCGTTCTGAAACAAACAATTAAGATGCCAGATGGAAAAGTCGCTTATTTTAGAAGAGAATTCTATGACAATGAAGTTAAAATGGTAAGTAAATATACAAATTGAACCTTTTTACTTTAAATAATAGTCTTACTGCCATAAGCTGAGACATCAATTAAACTAATACATAATTACTTAATCTGTATGTTTCAAAAAAATATTTAATTAAATAATAATAATAATATAATCTATATCCCGCAGGGCAGCTTGTGGCGAGCTGTTGGGTAGTGGCGACCCCACGGACCTGAGTCCTCCGGAGGGGAATTGTAATCTATCCCCCGCCTCTGGCTTGCCTTTACTGGCCGGCAGAGTGGAGCGCAAGAGCTATATGCTCGAAAGGGTGGAAGTGCTCGATCTGCGTAATAGCGGGGAAACCCGCTCACGAACTCCTCGTGATGGTGAAACCGGTGCACACCTCTCTACACCCTTAGCCGACCACGCCGATGTTGCGCCCGAGGCATTACGCCGCTTTGTGGGGGC
>DWGR01004074.1:0-11501 GCA_018247715.1 Heliconius burneyi | reverse complement strand
TAATTACTCTATAGTAATCTATTAATAAACCATCAAATCATAGATAAATGTCAAATGTCAATTCATTGTCAAATTATATATTTATTTCTTTTTGTTTAATTTCCATTATTTTTATACATCTATTACACGCATCAATTTTCGAAATATAGCGTGTTGAATGGAACTTAATGCACATTTTGTATTGTTGTGAGAACAACGAAATAACAAGAAACCATTAATTAATAACCTACTACTACTACTTGAAGCCAGGCGTCGCTCGGGGACATGGTTGTGCGAATGCAAACGCGACTGGTCGTAGGTTCGATTCCAATTTAAGGAAATTAAATATTTAAAATTGGCCAATTAGGTAAATATTATGTATACATACAAACTATATTCGCTAATTAAGCTCTTATTGCTTAAATTAAGCTATTTAAATTATATCACACTAGCTTTACCACAACTTTTCAAATAACATTTTTATATTTTTTAGTATTATGCATGTTTTTCATAAACTGACCAATGTTACAAGCATTTGCAACTTTATTAAAAGCTCTTAATGTGAAAATTGTATATTTTAATTGTAAATTGTATATAATTTAAATAACTTTTTAAAAAGAAATTTCGTTAAGGCGCAGTAGGATTTTTCTTGTATTATTATCACGTTGGATATAGGTTCTAATCCTAGGTTTTATTTCTTATATTTTTTTTGCCATTATATAAAACAATTTAAATAACACGCATTCCTTCTTATTTACAGAAAGAATACAGTGAGAAACAGTTTTTTTATTATTATTGGCTTAAATCAGATTCATCCCTTTAAACTCATGTTAATGCATTTTGCTGGCTTATGAAGTGTGTGTGTGTGTGTTTGCCCATAAGAAATCACAAGCACTACTGATCAGAGCGAAAAAGAGAACCTATTTAGTTTTTTTCTGTATTAAACATAAAAAAAACATTAAATACAATATTGTCAACTTTATTATAGATACAATTTAAAATATATGTACGAAAATGCAACACATTTTTATGTTGGATCTCTACAAATGTCACGTCAGTATTTTAAACACGTAACGAATAAACTTTTATTTTAAAGTAATCCAAATGGAGTTCGTTGGCTGCCCTTTTTATAAATTAACTTTCTAAAAAAATTGAAGTTTTATTTAGAAAAGGTATATTATATGCTAGCTAGCCGAACTGGGCGGCGCAATACTTATTAAATATATTTATGAAATTATTTTCAGTTTAGGGGTGAATTCCAAAAAACAACAAAACACGTGTTGAGTGAATGAATTACTTTTAAGAATCTTGAATAAAATGTTTAATAAAATTCGGTGGCGAATCAAAGATGCCACACAAACTTTCAACCCCTATTTCATCCCTTTAGGGTTAAAATTTATCAAGATCAATTCTTATTTGGTGTCCCAATTATGAAAATAAACATATGTCGCTCTCTACTTCGCTTCCTATTTTCCTCCGAATTCTTGAGGCATTGTTGCTCCGAATTGTTGAGTACTGGAACTCAACGCTGCTGCACGTTGCTTTGACGCCAGAGCGAAGAGACCAAAAATATTAAATATTTCATTTCCTCTAGTGGGAATCGAACCCACAACCTGTCGCAGGTACAGTCACACTTTTGTACCACTGCACCACGACTGGTCTATTTAATAGCTCTGATTTTCTATAGGTAGTTAGACCAAGCAGTTGCCAGGATCGGCGTTTCAAGTAGCATTTGATTGCCATTCATTCTTTTGTTCGCGTAAGATAAACGGCTGAACATTTCCACTATGCGAATAGGTTTTTTATGTGCGAGTCTCATATATGTAATAAATAGTACCATCCTCTTCCATTTTAATTTATTTTTTGATATAATAAATATGTATGTAGAGAAAACATAGAGCCATAAAAGAAACATACAAAACATACATAAAAACAAGCTAAACTCGTTAAATTTAAGTTTACAATAAATTTATACTGGAGTGAAGCTTTGAGCTAATTACCTGAAATAAGGCTATTTGAATGAAATCGTAATTTAGGCGAATGTCTGACAGTTCTATCTTTAAAATGGGAAAATTATGGTAGAGTTTATTGGAGTTTTTTTATTTTTAATATATGAAGAAGACTTTTTTACAGTGTTTTCGCGATTAACTTGATAAATACAAATAGAATAGAATAGAATGAAAATCATATTTGAAATAATACTTTCTTCGGAAGTTGGAGACAAAAGTATCTTAATGGGTACGGAGTGTCTTAACACTAGGTTCCCAGTTTCCTCTTTTTTATCATTCCGTATGCAGGATTCAGCGTGAGATAAAAAAGAAGTTGTTATATTGCTATAATACAATCCAATCGGGTTGACTCTTTGTAGATTATAAAGATCTTGTTAAAAATAAATAAGCACACACCTGTTCACTAAACTTTTACGAAACAATCTATTCTATATAAAATCTTCTTATCTTTTTCTTCACCTTCACGATGTATTCCGCATGTAGCAAGAGAGACAAATGTTAAGATAGTCTACTACCGACTATCTGCCGAACTCTGGAAACGTTGCGTGTTGAGTGGCGAAACTTAACGCAGCGCTTTATCTCGACACAAAATCGGAGAAATGAAAATACTATAATATTTCATTTCCTCGAGTGGAAATCAAACCCACAACTTGTCACACGCTTGTGCCTCTGCGCCACAACGGCCCTCAGATATGAGATTATATTTAGTATTAAATGTCACCCACAACATATAAATAAGATAAGAATAAACCCAACTGCATTTAATTAAAACAGGATATTCCAGAGCTTTATATGCAATAATGGGCTTTTCGATTTAAGCAGGTAATTGATTTTAGTCGACATTAATGATATCATGTTATTAATGAAATAGTTTAGAGACTCCGGTACATTACTTAAAATTAAGATTAAAAAATATTTGTTACAAAGTGAATAGAGAACTGTTTTTGTCAATTATATTATTATTATTTTTTTTTTTTTTTAATTATTTACTAGAATTATTTTGTAACTAATGTAATAATTATTTATATATTTTAAATGTTGGTAGTATGGTTATTGATCACTTTTATTGTTTTTTTTTATTTAGGTGTAGTATATTATGTTTTAGAATACCTGATTTTTTCTTGATAATCATGTTGAGCTAGCCTGTAAGTGTGATGTACAATCTTAAACATTGTTAAACATTTCTACTTTATTTAAGTGTTTGTAAATTTTGTATGTTACGTTGGCTTGCCAAATAAATAAATAAATAAAAAAAATAGTGTTTAAATTTATATTGATCAAAAATGCAATTTCGATGCCTTTTGCGCTTTTTATAAAAAAAAATAGCTTGACGTTTTTTTTCGCATATCAGGGTAGACAGAAGGAACCTAATGTTAAGAAGACACTCCATTCCCCACGTGCCGCCCAAGTTTCAAAACAATGCATATTGAGTGGTGAAACTCAATCCCGTGCGTCGTCTAACAGAACGGTGAAATCCGAATAATTTAAATATACCAAGGCCATGACAGTTTTCTGTCATTTTTTTTCGTATAAGAAAACATTATTTTAATCATACCTGCTCTCTTTTTAGAAATGAAAAGTGAAAGGACAACATAGGATAGCGTTGGACTGTAAATATCCCCACTCGTGGCAATCAATTATGTTTATTTCCGTCGTAAGGCCAAATGTGGTGATAGTTCGGCCTTTGAACATGCCATTGGACTAATCCGGCCGGAAAGTGGAAAAATGAAATTTTTTGAGACTCAATTTTCCGTTATATAACAAACATTGAAATCAATCTTGGCGCAGGGGCACAAAGTGTAACTGTAAACACGACAGGTTGTGGGTTCGATTCCAATTCGAGGAAATTAAATATTTAATATTTTCAATTCTTCGCTATTGTGTCAAGGCAAAGTGCGGCTTTGAGTTCCGTCACTCAAAACGCAATGTATCTAGAATTTGAGGTAAAAGTAGAAACGGACTTCCCACTTTCCCCTGTACAGAAATTAACACTAATTTCCCTCTGCCTACCCTGCTTTGTGAGTGATATAGCGCAGCGCTAAAAAAATGTATTATAATTGTAGTAAGTTTAGTTTACCAGACTTAATTTAACCTAATCTACTGAGCAAATGGAGCTCACGATGTCACAGAAGCGTTATGGCGAAATATCCTTTTTTTTTTAATACCCACATAGCAGAGTAGGCAAAAATAATATGAGAACCTAGTGTTCTCACTAACACCCACTGTTCCCATTAAAACACTTCCGTTTGATTCTGGAGGCACAGTGTAACCACTGTACGAACAGTGGCGAAGTTCAACGCCACAATTTTTTTTTAATTTAACATATTCAAGCGGCTTTTACAGAAATTGAACCTATTACTTAAGGTAAACCCCATTACGTTTCGATGCTTGTTATGTAAGTAACAAGTAATTAAAGTAAATAATGTTTCGGCAAAGGCTGAGTAAAGCGCCATTCATCACGAGGCTAATCAAGAAAGAATGTTTGTTTAGAACGATAAAGTTAATGGAAGGCAATATTAGTTTATTTTGCTGTATAATAAAATGGCTCCACGCTGTATCCTGCATATAGCAGGGTAAAAAGAGGGTACCTAGTGTTAAGACACTCCGTTCCCCACTTTCCACGTAAATTATCGAAATATTATGTGTTAAATGACGGCATTGAACATCGCATTTATCTTTTCTCTATAGTTTAGGTTGATGGACCAGGATTGAAACAAGTTTAGAAATTGCTACAATTACAAATAAGTGTCGATGACTCGGAGGGCTTCAAGAGCGCTATACAGACTAAGATATTTTTGTCAGAGCGCTCCTGGAGTCCTCCTCACAGTAGAGTGGATATATCAGCCATTGGCTTTATACCACTATCTTGGTGGAACAAAGAATCTGATTGGACATAGGTTGCATTTAATTTTATCCCCGTATAATATTTTTCTATTCAGCAATTTCCACCCAACTTCAAGGCATTGTATATTGAATGCCTTGAAGTTACACCGCCAAAAGCGGACGACTAAACGCGGCTGTTGTCGTGTAGAAATGACTTACTGGAGAATGGATTGGTTTAATATTATATTTTCAGGCTTCCTCTATCTACCCTGTTATGTGCAGGATATAGCGAAATTGTATACGATCATCACTTTGAGGATAATTATTTATATTATTTTTATTTCCTCACTTTATTAGACAAAGTGCAGCGTTGAGTTCTGCCATTCAACAAGAAATGTCTCAATTAATGGAGAATGGAATATCTTGATACTATGTTTCTTTTGCCCCGTTTCTTCTTTTTTATACTTTCAAATACTTTTTTTAAAAAAACGGCTTCCAAAAAAATAATAAAATACAGTAACTTATAAAAAAATAAATAAAAGACAGTAACCTATTTTTAAAACTTACTAATGACACTTCAGGCAATTACTGAAAGAAACCATTCTTGATAATTTAACTTAGTGTAGAAATGAAGAGCGGAAACCATTAATCAGACATGTCTATCGAGGGCTGCCTCGCCTTCACGAAATTACTTCTTGTATTTATTTATTTACATTGTAGATTAATACAAAGATTACAAATGCAAGGTGCAATCATAAAATCAATTGGAATTTTATTTTATTATAGTTCTTTTAAATCAATAATAGAAACTGTGGTACAGTCTTTTCAGTACTTTTTAAAAAAGTTAATAGTACGTAGCAATTGAATTTTATTTGCTAAAAAATATTATAAATAAAAAAAATATAATTTCTGGTGTACACTGCTCTCTAATGTGTATATAAGAAGACCAGATTGTATGTAATACAATATTTAATTGTACATACCTAAGCCCTCTCATTACTGAGTGCCTGACAGTCTGTGCAAAGAGAAAACTTTAGAAATAGAAATTTGGAAGGTTAATAAATGTAGGGGAGTACTAAGAGGGAATTTCCTATGGGAATTGGATATTCACCTCTCACTTCACCTCTTAAAATCCACGCAAATAAAACTTTCAGTGACGACCTTTTACTGAATGATTCTAGACAGTACACTAAGCGACTTAGATAATCGTAATTTGATATGTAGGTAGGTTAGAAGGTTATTTAGGATTTCTAGAAATTCTAGTAAAAATTATATTAAATTTTCCATTTTTCCTCTTATAATAAAACGCAAATCAAGCTTTGTGCATATTATTTCGTGTTATTATAAAAGTCAAATCAATGCCACCCCAACTGAAATTGGAACCCAATATCGTTATACACAAAGCATCTACACCACAATTGGAGACTAAGCCTTCCTACAAATTGATATAGGTATTTAATTGAATCCCATTATACCACTCCCACTGGTCACAAGGACCTCAATAATTGATTTCTCAAATTAATTCAACAAGAAATTCCGTCAACTAAATCAGCTTATTTCGGAACTACCGCCGTCTAAATTGATTTTGCTGGGAGTGGTTTATGTTAGTTGTTATTTTATCATACATTAATATCTTTTATATATTCTATTAATATATTTTATAATTCTTCAATGGATTCGCCATTTGATTATAAAAAAATAGATTTTAAATGGATCTCTTTAACCGGATTATCCGGATCATTATATCATTACACTGAGTCTACCCGTGACCACGGACTACTGCAGTGTTTGAAACGTTGAGTTTCCAAAAATGTACACCTAATACGAAACGTGCGGAATTAATCCGGGTATAGAGCTTTATTTAAAATCTATTTTAAATATATATATTTTTCAATAAAGGTAACTTTGTGCTTAAAAGATAAGAATTGGTGCGGAAAAGATATCTTCGTTGTTTTAAAATTACTATTTTCAGTAACGTTTAGTTTCATTGGATTTGAGTGAGCGAAAATTATCTTCTTCTGCTTCTACTTTCATGACTCCAATTTAATAAATATGTTGGTAGTGTATATATTTAAAATATTTCCAAATATTATGTTCATTGCAAACGAAAATAAAAATTACAAGTAATGTTGTTGTAATATTACTTTTGAACAATTGGTTAGTTATTTTGAACTTTGAGCTTTGATAGATTTTACTTTATTTGTATAATATTTAAAAAAAATCACTATATGTACTACTGTCTCTAACTGCATAATTCGTTGCAGCCTCTGTGTGAACACGTTGTAAGCAAGTGTCTAGTATAGCTGAAAAGTTTTAGGTTTGGCATTTTTACTTCGCTGCACCGCACACAATATGTATACGAGTATAACTAGTACAATATCTATTTTATGAGGCCAGTCGTCGTGCAGGGGCACAAAGTTTGACTGCAAAATCGTGCTGCCAGTCAATACGCAACGCCCTCAGAATTCGGCAGAAAGTGGGGAGCGGAGTGTCTTTACACTAGGTTCCCTCTATCTGCTGTGTGAAGCTGAAAAAAATACCAATTTAAATATTCAATTGCGTGTTTACTGACGGAGTTTTCAACGCCGCACTTTGCCTCAAAATCAAAACTAAGAAATCAAAATATTAAAAAACTAACAATAATTCCATAAGAATAATAATTAAATAAGAATTCCATAATATTCATTTGTACAATCCGTATACCAACACATTCGTTCAGTAAACTAGCTGATGAGATACCGTAGTGGAAGCTCTACCATTAATTACAACTTAGGTCCTCATTATGGACGGTTTCCAATTTATGCAATTCGTGTACTCGTAATATCAAATATCTGGTTAATGGTAGTTTTGATCAGATTTGAACCAAAATGTAACCAGAAATTATATAGCTTACAGTAACAGTTACAGTTTGTTCCTATTTTCTGTGCCGTGAGATTTATTTATAACCTAAGAGCTTGAGATTCTCTGCGAGATGTTTTTAAAGATGCAGGTATTATTACAGTTAATTATAATATTCTGTTTATCTGACAACATATACAGTGTCATATTAAAAATAGTGAGACGCATACGATAGGAACGAGAAATATAGATAAGTTTGTTACGCCAAGTTTTCACAAAAAAATTAATAAATATTTTATGGGTCTGGGTATACGTGTATATAATAAAATTCTGCAATCTTAATTTGCCACCACCAAAATTTAAAGCATCTGTAAAAAAGTACTAACAAGTATAGCTTAATACACTGTTCAAGCATATTTAGAGGATAAACTTGTATGGAACTAATGTCCCGTTTTACCTTTTGGGTACGGAACTCTAAAATGGATCCAATGATTGTCAATATAATACTTCTTGTAATTAATATATTCGTTTAATAAAATAGTAATATAATAATAAATAATAATAAAATCTTTATTTTCATCCCACAAAACTTGGTCATAATAAAAACATGTTTGACAAAGAAACCAGAGGTGAGAAGTAAAAGCTAATGTGAGAGACTGGTGTCCACACTGGGTATACGAGTATACCTGTTTTACAGATCACCAGGCACTCACCCTCTCATATTGAACAAATTGAGTGGTTTCAAATAGAGAAAAAAAGAGAATTCTATCAACAGTATAGACCTTAGACTATAGTATTAAGTATAAATTAATGATTAATTTAAGCTACTTACATATTTGTGTGTGTGTGTGTGTGTGTATGTGTGTGTGTGTGTATGTGTGTGTGTGTGAGAGAGAGAGAGAGAGAAAGCATATTAGCATCGTAGAAAGTTTCAGAGTGCTTCATTAGGATGATACTCGTATATAATACAAACATGTTCAATTTAGGAATTTTAACTCCTAGCTTATTACCTAAACGGTTAATCAATCATTTATTACATGAAGTAATGGCTAACCTTGTTAAGTCTATTAAGCAATGAGTTATTGACTCGACCTGAATAGAAGTCATTTGAAAAAATATTTAAATAACGAAACGAAAAAGCCATGTTTTCTTAATGAGGATTTTAATTTTCCTTATACCTACATGTAGCGTGAAATTATTCTATATATATATTTATATTTGTTATATTTTATCAAATAAAAGCTGTAGACAGAGAAAACACGGCATTGGACAGCTAGTATTAAGACACTTTTGTTCCCCATTGTCCACCGACCTCTTGAATTATTGCGTGTTAAGTACCGGAACTCAACGCCGCGTAAAGTATACCTATATGAACAATGTATTTATCTTCCAGTATATCCGCTACCAAAATTGATTTAAAAATAAGAAACTTAGAATATGGGAAAGACGTGAGATCTTTTTTTACTATTGGAGGGTAGACAAAGGGAACCCAGAGTTAAGGCAGTGCGTTCTCCATACACCGTCCAGTGTTCAAGAGATTGTGAATCAAACAAATGAAAATAATTCAACCCTCCTAGCGGGAATCGAACCCACAACCGTCAAATTTTTTATAGTCAGTGACGACAGCATTAATAGGATAAAGTATAATAACAAATAAGTATATTCACACACTATTTGCGATCTTGGAGTATATCGACATAACTTTTTATTGGTTTGTCTTGGTTTAGTGAACCCTGACTATTGATATATATGAATTTATTACAAATTCAAGTATGGCTGTTATTGAGAAAGTTCGTAGCTAATTTTTATGCTTGAAGTTTCTATTTGTCATTCAGTATTATTATTACTCTACCAGTATACTCTTTGATATATAACATTCAACTGTCGTTATAAGCGCTTATGGTGGTATAAAAAAGGTTTTATTGATTGAGATATATCTAGTGAGAGGGAATGTATATAGATCATTCTTAGTTGATATATATATTTTTTTAATTTTTAAAGGTAAAGAGATAAGACTACATAACAGTCGTGGAGCAGGAACAAAAGCCTGAGAACATGAGTTACTAGTGTTAGGTAGTGTGTCCCTGCTCCACTACTGGCCTCTGATAGATCTTTCTTATTTTATTATTTGTTGTACACACATGTACATATGTTCCACCCAACATTCTTTTAATCTGTCATAGCCAACCAGACCAGATTCCTATTGTGAATCCTCCTTTAAATATTTTTTGCCTCCTACCAAATCAGCATTGCAAAGGAAAATTACTTTGTTGTCCATAGATATATGCTTTTCAAAACATTTCACTGTCCGTAGAACCTTATAATGCCTGTATGGTCTAAATGAGGTGATTTTTTAAGTTCACGGCTTGTCCCGACTATTGTAGGGTAGACAGAATGATCCCAGAGTTAAGACACTTTGTTCCTCACGTAGGCGGTGGAACCAAGTGTGAAAACATTCCGTTTCCCATTATCAGCCCAATTTATGAGATATTGCTTTTTATTTTTTAATTATTTAAATATTACTAAATATTTACGATAGTAAGGGAAGTAGTAGTGAAAACATACATAAGTATAGCTTTATAAGCGATTTTTTAAGTTCACGGCTTATCCCGACTAATGCAAGGAAGACAGAATGAACCCAGAGTTAAGGCATTATGTTACTTACGTAGGCGGTGGAATCTTGTGTGAAGAAACCCGGTTTCCCATTTTCAGCCCAATTTTTGATATTGCTATTTATTTTTTAGTTTTTTTTTTTATGGTAAAAGCATGGCAAACGAGCGTCCGGGTCACCTGATAGTAAGTGATCACCGCCGCCCATGACACCGCGTAACACCAGAGAATATTTAAAAAAAATATTTTAATCAGTATTCCATCGAATAATCAATATGTTATAAAAAATAACAATTTACCTCCGATTATATTATTCACCACACACTACGTCGGACAGTGGAGAAAACTGGGAACAATATACATCTCTAATTTTCTTTCACTATAATTTTCGTCAATTGTACGTCAAACAAATTATCAGCAAAGGCTTTCTATTTGTTACCAATAATACTGTCGATTCCATTTAAATTTTTATTTCGATTTCCCAAAAGGGTTTTCAAAACTCGTCCCTTGATAATTTGTTACAGAAAAGGCCGCGCTATAAATTATTATTAATGTTTCAGGATTTATTTATCCCGCTTGTCGTCCCTCTGCCATTTTGCGGTGTACGTACGGACAGCTTTCCTTTGGGTCTTATATAAATAGTTGTAGCATAAAGTTTTACTTAATTTTACATGTAATTTTAATAATATGACACAGTGCAAGAACGTCTGGCTGTAAACTAAATGGTTGTGTGACTCAAATGCGGCTTCCCTCTAAAACATGTTAAAACGGGCGAAGCCGCGTTGTTATATTATGGCTAAACTGTATAATTTTTTTACACAAATTTTAGCCAATGTCTAACTCTGATATATAAGCTATATTACTGCAAATTTTCCTCTAAATCTATTCAGCAATTGTTGCATGAAAATGGAACAAATACCTTCGCAAAAATTTACATGTAAAACACTAGTAGGATTATTATTTCCATGTCCAGAGTATCAGTACTCTCTACTCAGATAGAGTGGGTTACAGGTTCGTATGAAAGCCAGTAATAATATCTTAATGTACAAGAATTACATTATAAAACATAAAAATAGCTTCATACATTTTAAATGCGTACTTTAACAGCGTTCTTCTCAACTTATTTGTTTTTAGTTTCAATCTCTTTTGTGAAACTAACAAGATTTTTTAGGAATGTATGCATATGCACATTATATTCCGCATTGCAGGGTCGATAGAGAGAATCTAGTGCTAAGATACTCT
>DWGR01004073.1:0-11502 GCA_018247715.1 Heliconius burneyi | reverse complement strand
TTTATTTGATCGAGTAATATAAAAGACGATATTTATGGGGTAATTTTAGAAATGTTTATTTATTTAAATTATTTTGAGAAGAAACTTCTTCAGAGTTACTGAACACTCAGCCTGCTCCCTAAACTACTTCTTAACTTCTAAATGATTGTCCCAATAATCCGTGAGAAAAATTAAATTTGCCCTTGTCGCATTAAAAAGGGGGAAAAGGATGGGTTCTGACGATATATACTTATAGATAGATTTTGATGCTGTTTAATATTGTTTGGTAATGTATGCTTATTTTATTAAGTTTTACGTATATCACACATATTTCAAAAGAGAGAGAGAGAGAGAATCTAGTGTCAAATTTGGGTATCAGCCGATAAGGAAGTGTAAAACACTTCCTTATCGGCTGAAAATCGGAACTCAACGCCACATTTTGTCTTACCAGAGTGGTTAAACAAAAAATATAATACAAACAAAAATAAATGAGAAAATATCCTTTTTCAGATTTCCAAACGTAAAGAAAGTGTTACAAGGCTACGGAATGACTGAATCGACACTCGCTGTGACGAGAGACACGTATGAATCAGTGCACACGGCGAAAGGAGTTGGTCGTGTCGTAACCAGCTGTATTGTTAAAGTATATCCTGTTCTAGATCCTTTTTTTCTACTTCAAAATTATCTTAGCTGCTGGTTTAAAATTCAGCTTCAGCAGCTTCCCGCAGCGGGGTAGGTAGATGAAAAAGACTTTTCATTTTCCATCGATGTTTCGAGATGTTGCGTGGTGTAACTCAACGACAAAAATATTATCATTTACCCTATGTGATAAGACAATTTTCGGCCTAGGATACAAAAAAAACTCTATAATGAATGGAAAATAACCTACAGAGTATTTTAACAATAGCTTCTTTCTGCCTAAACTTTTATATAAAAAATAATAGCAATAACATATTTTTGTAACTCCACGCCGTATCCCGCCCATAGCATCTTTCCGCCTAATTCTCGAGGCATTGCGTTGAATCGCTGAACTCAACGCTGTGCTTTGATTCGAAAATTTTAAAATTAATTTTTTTTTATTAATTATTTTTTTCATTTCTTCGAGTGGAAATCGAATCCATAACTGTCGCCTTTACAGTCACATGCTAATGCCCCTGCACTAATAAAAATAGTAATTATAATTTACTTAACATATATTTTGAACAGATAATAGACATAAAAACAAAACAACCCTTAGGACCAAATAAACCAGGGGAATTATACATCGGTGGTCCCATGATAATGAAGGGGTATGTGGGTAAGGATAAAAGAGAGGACTTCGATGAAGAAGGATTCTTCAAGACCGGTGATGTTGGATACTATGATGAGGAAGGCTACTTCTATATCGTTGATAGGTTGAAGGAACTGATCAAATATAAGGGTTACCAGGTGAGTTAGATTATTGTAATAAAAAAACACGCAATGCCTCCAGAATTCGGCAGAAAGTGGGGAACGGAGTGTCTTAACACTAGGTTTCCACTGCCTACCCTGCTGTGTGCGAGATACAGCGTGAAGCTGATTTCAAGTTAGAGTCAATTTTCAGTTCAAGTTAGAGTCTGTAAACGCGAAACTGAAATTAAAAATTAAAATTGAATTGGCATATGGATACACTATTTTTTTATAAAATTGACTACAAATATAAGTCTGTAATGGTTTGTTTTTCTTATGATATTCCTAATATTGTCACTTTTTTCAAATTTTCATAATTCTTGATACGTTTGACTGACTTATATTTGATATTACTACAAAGAGCAACTGTTGAGTTTCTTGCCGGCTCTTCCCAGCAGAACTGCCTTCCGAACCGGTGGTAGCTTTTTGTTTGTATGTTCAGTCGACGATTCAAAAGTGCTTACACAGTCTATTTGAATAAAGAATATTTTGAATTGAATTGAATATTATTTTTAGCTTGATATATCTTGATCTAGAGAAGCAATTAATTTAAATTTAATTTAGTTCTAACATTTATATTACTTATTACTATTAAATTATGAAAATTAAATTTGAAGGTAGCACCAGCAGAAATAGAAGCACTTCTCCTCTAGCACCCTTCAATAAGAGACGCGGGTGTTGTGGGGGTTCGCCATGAGAGTGGAGGGGAAGCCCCTAGAGCTTACGTTGTCATTCAACCTGGAAGTACCGTGAGTGAAGAGGACGTTAAAAAGTTCGTTGCAGAGAGGGTATGTGTTTAATATCAGTTTTTCTTTGATAATTGGCAGGAATTGGTTTATTATGAGAGAGATCAGTCATAGCACAAGCGTGTGAATGTAAGCGCGACAGGTTGTTGTTCGATCCTCACTCGAGGAAATGAAATGTTTAATAATTTAATTTCCTCGTTCTGCTAAAACGACCAACAGCGGCGTAGAGTTCCGCCACTCAACACGCAATGCCTGCCAAGTTCAAGAAAGTGAAGAACGTAAGTAACGAAGTGTCCGAATAGAATGGAGTATCTAACGTTAACATTAGGTTCCCAGGTTTCCTCCGCCCATCCTGTTATGTGCAGGAAACAGCCTAAAGCTAAAAAAACGGGAATTAGACTTACTATATTTAGTAATTGTTATTCGACTTAATAAAATAGAAGTTTCCCATTTTAATTATATTTTTTTTTGTATATAATATTTTTTTTGTATTTAATTGCCAATTACTAAAATCTTCTTGTTCACCATCATCATCATCATATACTGAAAATTTTTATTGAATCAAAAAAAAACGTGTGCTCCGAACTTTTGCCGTATAATAGGAACAACTTCTTTCTTCTTCGCACTCCATGGATTTACCGTGTGCGTGGGTTGTCCAGGGTGATTGATGTTCGTTGTTGATACGTCATTCTTGCATCAAATCCTTGAAAAAATAAATTTAAAATTTACTTTTCCAGTTATCAAACCCGAAGCATCTTCGTGGTGGCGTGCGGTTCATAAACGAAATACCAAAGAATCCCAGTGGAAAAATAATACGCAAGAAACTAAAAGAAATGGCTAAAATTAGTAGCAAATTGTGAGTTATCTTGAAATATATGAGGTTTTTCTAAAGCGAGTTTTTTATTTATTACTTTTTGCCAATGACATACTAGTTGTTACATGTTTATGTACATAAATAGGTGACATACGCTCTCTGTAACATATTTCCGTTCCCCACTTTTCCCTGAATTCTGGAGGTATGCGAAGTATTCGCATTAGTGATCTCATTATTAATTAAATATATAAAAGTTTTAAATACGTGGATACTAAATGGAATTTTATATATCTTTCTATCCCGTTTTTTTCTTTTAAGGTACAGAACCCTAAAAACAAAATATTATACATAAAATGGTTGCTACTGGTTACTTGTTTATAGAGTCTATATATTATATACTCCTATATTCATATCTATTAAAGCTAGATTGATTTATATAACCAGTAGTTTCTAGGATATCATTCATTAAATATTAAACCTACTTTCCTCAAGAGAGAAATTTTAATAAGCTATATTATTTAAAGTAATGCTTATTATTTATCGACTATAACTGTGCAATGAAATATGAATTATTATTCTGTTACAGTATAAGTTTAAATACTGAACTAACGGGAGTAAGTAAGGTAATCTATATTATAAGGCAATCCTCATGTTGTTTCCCAATCGAAAACGTATGTTGTTTAAATATTACTATTACGAGGTCTGATGGCGCAGGGGCATTTATGGACTGTTAGGTTACGTTCGATTCTCACTTGGGGAAGGAAATATTTTGTATTTTCATTTCCTCGCCACAGAAGCGTAGGAAAAGGATCAGAGTAAGACACTCCGTTCTCCACCCTCCGCTCAACCTCGAGCCTCGGCCTACAGCCATTATATTTGATTTTTAATGTGGGCCGATCCCGGCGGCACTGCAATGCCGGGCCGACCCGTGACAGGAGTGGAGCGAGCCCCGAACATCCCGTCAGCTTCCAAAAATCAGTTTAATATACTGGTCCCGCTGTGCGGGAACTTTCAGATATTAAGCTGAAAAGAACAGATACTACACTTTGATCTTAGCCAGAAGGCCGAGAAGCGATAAACATTTTACAGAAAACGGGGGTCGTCACTAAACTGTAGAACATCTTGCCAGCGCGATTCAGAAACAGGCCGAACATGTACAGCGCCATCTGTTGAGCGAGTATTTCAAGTTCCATATGTGCTGTATATCACATACGGAACATACGATAGGAACGATAAATAAAGATAAATTTTTTACGCCAAGTTTTCGCCTCCAAAAAGTTAATAAATCTTTTATGTGACTCTTTTATGTTTCTTTTACTTGTTGAGTCCTTGAACTAAACACTCAACACCCAACGCCACTGCTTATCATAGTATAAATAATCCATTCTTACTATTAATTTGATTATATATAAAGTCTGACACTGTATTATTTCGCCACGATGTCCTCAAATGGAGTTAAATATGTATAAAAAAAAACCAAATGTTGATTAAGTAATGTTAAAAGCTTAAGATTTCTTAAGATCCTTCTGAGAATGATTGGATTTTCCAAATGTTTTTAAGGCCATTTGTTAGTATAGGTATCTTATAAAATGATAGATATAACCTTTTCGAGGCGTGTTTAATATTTACCGGCATGACGTAGTGGGGCAGTATCTGACTGTGATCCCGATGGTGGTAGGTTCGATCCCAAACCAGGATAATTATCTTAGTTTCTCCTGCCTCTGTCAACCTTGCTGTGAGGGAACCATTTTAAAAGTCCATTCAAACAATTTTGATAAAACTTTCTTGTGTAACCTAGTTGGAATATGACACATTTAACTAAAGAGGGGTCATCACGATTGTACTTTTACTTTTCGCCAAATTTATTAACGAGATACATACCTACATATAAAACATAAATACAAACGTGGAAGTTCAAATACATCATCATAGTCAAATATTATCCATTTCTCATAATATCACATACTCACACAAGCATATTAAATTAATTCTATTTTGTGTGCTCCTTCACTGAAAGTCGGTTAAATGAGTCATATTTATTGTTACCGTTTTAAGAGCGCCACTTCGATTATTATTGACCAATACAATTAGGCAGTTCTATGCAGCTTTAAAACAGTTATGTAAACATCACAAAAGTTGGTCCAAGTCGAGTTTTTCGTCACTACCTCGTCGCCTCCACGAGAGACCACTTTCGCTTTTGGTACACGTTAAATTACGAGTGATTTATAATAATTGAGTGCTTATCTTTTCTAAATTACTTTAAAAAGTGAAAATAATATAATTTATTTGGACATTTGGACTAGTTTGGATGTTAGACATGAGTTTACCAGTTTTTCTTATTATTATTGCGTTACAAAGTGTTTTCTGTGAAGATGTTATCAATGATAACCTATATGATTCAAAAAATTTAGTTCATGATCGAAATTCAGCTCTCGTAAGACTCATAAACGAACAAAAGTTTCACAATGAAGTAGTTAGAAACGCCGGTAAAGACGTTGATGTTGTTAACTCTTATGAAGACATTACAATTTTAGATGACGATGGTCAGTTAAAAAGTTTGAAATTTAAATCAGCAAGACTTAAAGTGCCTGAGTTGAGTAATTTGATAAATACCAGTGACAGTGTTAGTGACAATGATGGTGATAGTGGACAGGACAATAAAGATGTTAGTGTGCAGCAGTCAAAATTCTTCGATGAACTTGGATGTAAGTAATTTTCATGTCTTTAATCTGTATTAATATGTTGAAGTGTTTGTTTGCTATACTTAATCTCAAGAAGTACAGGTTAAAATTGAAAAAATATTTTATGCGCTTAAAAGAAAAGTCTTTTAGGGTATTTAGACTATAAATTATACATTGTTAAATTTTAATCTAGCCCACTTTACCTTTGGTTAAAATTATCTCCCGCATTTAGATTGCCTGTCATAGACTTTGTGAAACAAAGATTTTGATAAAGATTTCAAATAAAAATCAAATCATATCAGCTTCACGCTATATCCCGCACACAGCAGGGTAGGCAGAGGGAACCCAGTGTTAAGACACTCCATTCCCTACTTTCTGCTGTATTCTGGAGGCGGATTGCGTATTGTGTGGCAGAACTCAACGCCGCACTTTGCCTCGATGCCAGAGCGAAGAAATAAAAATATTAATTTAAATAAATATTTCATCTCCTCGAGTGGGGATCGAACCCACAACAAGTCGGTTTTACAGTCAGGCTTTTTGCCCCTGCGCCACGACTGGCCTCGAATTTCCTACTTAACTACTTAGAGATCATCATCAATAACCATATACTTATATATACGTATTTGTCTTCAACATACCCCCATTTATTTGGACGGAAAGCGTGACACTAACTGCCACTGTACGCTTCTTGCCCTTGATTGGGTGTGAATTATAGAAATAACTGTTTTTCTTGGTATTTTTGTTGTTACCACCTTTTTTTTAATGAATAATCTGCATTTAAAATTGGGTTAAAATGAGACAGATAACTGACTTGAATCATGGATTTAGTTATTTTTATAAAATTGAAAGAAATAGGCGTAGATATGTTACACTATATTAACGTGCCTATATTGTGTACAAGAATATCTGATCTTGTTTTAATCTAATTTTAGCTAAATAAATATAGAAATTACACCTACAATTAAAATATTAAAATTATTAGATATTCTATTATAATTTCCTTTAAAAAAAGAACAGCTCCACATTCATTTTCATATAGCATTAAGCCATCTTTTATCGAGGATTGGGCGGAAATAAAGAAACGGAGAAATAAAGGAACGAAGCAAAATAAAAGAAGCAATACGAGACCATACAATCCTAGGAAGCTATATATTACGCACATAATATGTACATATATTATCGGCGATATTAGGATTCTTTATTTTGATCGAATGCTCTAATATGCAATGCTGCTATAGAAATACTTAAAAAAGTTTTTTATGTTTAACTTAATTTATTTAGTACTCAGCGTTTGACAGTAAAAGCGACACATGTGGGTTCAACCTCCATTTGAATAAATTGGAATTTCTTGGGTCTCATAAGAAAACAACGTACGGAATTAGATTTCGCCACTCTACATATAAAATCGTCATAATTGAGCAGAAGGTGTGGAACGAAGTCTATAGCTATGTTCCCTCTGCGTATCCTGCTATATGACATATACAGCGTCACCTGCTATATACAGAGTGAAACTAATTTAACGTTTCTGTCATGCATGTCTAGGAATACTTTGCGGAAGGAGTAGAACTAAATGATAATTAATTTTTCACTTAATTTTCTGCCTCATCAAATATATTTTCATATACTTTTCATATATTTGACAAGAGAAGCGAAATACGAGTATATTTGTCATCTATTTCGGAATCGGCAGTCCCATTTCAGTGCGAGATTATACACAACTACAAAATGACTACCAACTCACTATCACGAAAACGTGATGAGAATATTACAAAAAGATATCAATCTTCCAACACACAGCATTATCTTCCAACATCTTCCAACAAAAGTAACAAAATCACCAACTTTCTACTTGTTATGTTATCGCGTATAATGTTAATCGTTAATAGTTTTGTAATCTTACGACAGAGAGAAAGTCCGAGCACGAGTCCGAGTCCGCTTCAGGTGTTAGTCATCGTGTGAGTTAACCAAACTTGACAGAAGATTATGTAGTACACATGTAGGCCTATAGGCTAAGTTGGTATTTGGTTAGACTGCTAAACTAGAGGCCATAGGTTCTGTACAAAGACAATTTTATGAATTAATTTTTTATTACTTAATTCTGTATCCCACACACAACAAGAAACAACTTTCCCATTTCACGCCAAAATTCTGGAGACATAGAGTGTTGAGTGGGAGAACTTCATTTCCTCGTGATAGTGATAATCGATCTCAACTGTCGCATTTACATATTACGCATTTACATTAAGAGGCAGCCGTCGCACAGTGGCACAGGGACACAAGACTGCGACTATCAACGTGGCGGATGTGAATGAAATATTATTTTTTTCACTGTGATGACGTTAGGTTCTGCCACTCAAGAAGCAATGCATATTGAATGCACAAATGACAATATAGTGTTTTAACACCTGTTTGACCTGTTACCTGCAGCTGAATTTTCTAACGGCACAGTACGTCACAAACTTAAATATTATCTACACCACCTGGATACGTGGCACTCCACTACTGTGTAGGAACTGTGTGTAATATAGTTTTCGTAGAAAATTCCTTCCACGCGCCACGGAACTGTCGTATGGCCTACCAGCGGCAGTGTTTCCAGGTCGATATGACATGGATATCTTCAAAAAGCGTGTCTATCTACACCTTAAAAGCCGACAACGCACCTGTAGCTTCTCTGGTGTTGCATGGCGTCGTGGGTGGTGGTTTGCTTCGTCCTTTTCCCATAGAAAATAATAACACTACTTCCTCACCCAATTTTGTTATGTGCGGGATACGGCACAAAGCTAAAGAAAAATATACATAGAGTACTAGGACAGCGTCTAATCTGGGATACCTACGATCTTCTAAGCCCGGGTAAAATAAAACGCGACGTAAGGTTGTTTAGCAGCTAGCTAGGTTTTCAGGTTTTGTCTGCCTAGGGTAGGCAGAGAGAACCTGCAAAATAAAAAGCTTTGTGTGGGTATAAAGTAATCAGTCGAAGCATTCGCGAGCTATAATTCAAACATACATATTTATTTAACCAAACTCTTCTAAAACTCAAACCTAGTTCCACATAACTGAAATGCTAATTGCATCGTAACATACAAAACTAGATCGGAAGTAGTTCTTGATTGTAAATCAAAAAGTAAAACCGGCGGCTTTCGAGCTCTCGCCGTAGACAGTAGATACCTCTCTCTGGCGCCGCCAGCTGTTAAGAACAGTTTTGTTTAGTTGTGGGTTGTGATTTTTTTTATTTACTTTACAGTATGCGGTGGGACAGCGAATGAATAAATGTAAACAAGTTTTTTGTAGTCTGATTCCATCTCACTTTTTCATATAAAATTTATAAAAGCGTAATATGTGTATGAGAGTGAGAAAAAATCTGTCTTAGCAAATATTATATTATATGTTCTTCATAATAAAGAAAAAATACAAGATAACAAAAATAGTGTTGACATTTTCTTATATTTGTTTCTTGCTCTTCTCTTTGTGTTCCTCTATAAGGTAAAGAGGGTAAAGCTAAAAAAATATTATCATTATTATTGATAATTTAAGACGTATTTACTTTCGCCTAATATTTTTATAGACAAAAAATAAAAAATATTATTAAAAAGGTTGACAGTACTGCAATATGATTGTATCGTCACATAAGCAACAGTAGCGCGAGTGATCTAAATAATAATACACGCGTATAAAATAATACTTAAATAAATATAGAATAATATAAAAAAATAATATAAAATATATATAAAAAAATGCATGTGTCTTGTCTGTCTGGTAAAATAATAAATATACGTGGTAGTGTTAAAATAAATATATATTAAATTTGTTAGTGGTAAGTCTAGAAACTGTTTAAGAAATACTGTTTTTAAGCCGTTTTGTATCTTAATTATATTCTTACATTGTTTATTAATATATAAGATGTTTTTTCAATTAATATCAGTGACTTGAAATATTAAAAAAATAAAGAAATTATAAAATAAATGAATTATATAACATTTATAAAGTAGGTTCACTAAAGCAATCAAATTTGTAATCAAAATTTTGATTTTAAATATAGTCTAAGCCTCAGTCCTATATAAATCCCATCGATTAGGCCGCACAGTGCAATGAGACATCGTCTTCCTATAAGCGTGATGGTTATAGGTTAATGGTTAAAGGGAAATTTACTGTTCGTTAAGATGCGTTTGAGTTTCACATCTAGTTTCTTGAGTTTAACAGAGTTGAGTTTGGGCGTAAAACGGAGTGTCTGTCACTAGTATCAAATAGGCTTTCTCCGTCTACCCTGCTAGGATGGATAAAGCTGATATAAAAAGTACAGTTAAGGACAGTCATGGTGCAGACACATAAGTGTGCGAATACACGATAGGTTGTGTATTTGATTCCCATCGGAGACAATGAAATATTTAAATTGTAATTTCTTCGTTTTGGTAACGAGGTAAACAGCAACGTTGAGTTCCGCCACTCAGCACGCAATCAACCAACGCATGAACACATTACGAATATTTCAATATATAAATTTGTTTATATAAAACTTTTTCTTAACTGAATGATTGACTGTGATAGACAGACAATGTACAGCCCAAATTACGCGCTAGGTAGAGCGCTGAAATTCGCTATGTAGCCTATATTTAGGAAGTATAGGGGAACACTTAGAAAGAATTTTATAAAATTCCTACGAAAACTGGAAAGATAGATATTACTTTTAATACTTTACGAAAACGTTGTTGCAAGCAGTATCGACAATAGCTTCACTATATCTATCCAAATTTATTGAAAATAACCTGAACACAGAGCGCGGCGTTGAGTTCCGCCATTCAACACTCAATGCCTCCGGAATTGAAAGTGGGTAACAGAGTGCCTTAACACCAGGTTCCCTCAGCCTACCCTGCTGTGTGCTAATTACAGCGTGATGCTTAAAAAAATTAAAAGAATTGGTGATGTTGACATTGATTGTTCCTTCCTTTCTAAGTTATTTGAACATGTGAAGATTTCGAATTTCCGTATAGAACCACCACCACCATGACACCATGGGAATCAGTGCGTGGCGTCAAAGACTGACGTTATGCATGTCATTTGTAACTATTGCAGAAGCACTTTTGCATACCGGATGTTGAGTTTCGCAATATCGTACAATATTTTTCGTCGAGATACTCTTTAAAATCTTCCGTATTTTCTTTTCTTTTCTTTTTTGTAGTTATTTCGAAGACTGGGTGTTACCTTTTTTTTTGTAATTTATTTTTGTTTTGCTACCTGCAACATAACGATTTTGTGATGTGTTGAGCTTTGAGTACCTTAGAAATCATAAACACGACTATTCCTGCAATTTCAACGAGATTATACGGGCACTGCAAACGCTTAGCAAAGCGCTACTTTGAGCGCGCAGGTTCGCACGCAAATCCCCTCATTTTTAATGCGTGTGATTACACCCCTATCGCGCTCCCCAGATGTCCAGAAGCCCGCATATACTACTACTCACACACGACACAAGCACCGTCATTGACGGAATTGACAACGAAGTCCAGCTTATTCAGCGGCTCGGTCACAGTCGGGCCCAGCGGTTAGGGACTGTTAGCTCCCTTAGATTTGTCCCCAGTCGCGGTTTCATGTCGCGGCTGGTTTGCTTAGCATAGGTGAAATCCCAGTCCGCTCGAAGGCCGCAAGCCGAGGTTCGAGTCCCGCAGGAGGCGCCCTTACAGTCGTCGACTTCTTCACAGGCAGCCACTTAGTGCTTGCATTTCTTCAGGGACAGAGTACCCTCTTCCCTACCGAGATTATTGGATTGTAACCATCATTAATTAAAATTCAATAATTGTATGCAGAAGGATCTTAACTTAAAAATATGTATATCATCGAAAGAATGTAGTTCTCGACTCAA